>CAUYRT010073291.1:0-36071 GCA_963574885.1 Lepilemur ruficaudatus
AAGTGGCTGCATTATTTTTGGTCTGAGGCGATGTAGAAAAGACCACAGTCCACAAATGCAGGATGACAAGGCAAGTCATAAACTTCACCAGAATATTCTAATGACCATGAGGACATAGCTCTCTCCTACTTTATAATCTAGACTCCTTAAGAATTTGCAGATTTACATTTCCCTGAGGATTAGAGATGTTGAGCATTTTTTCACGTGACTCGTAATTCTTTAACGCATAGAAGGAACTGAGCCACCATGAGCAAGAGGCAGCATAAACATTAAAGAGCAGAATTAAACCCCTAAGAACTTGAGTGACAGCATAACACGGATGGCGTAGACTCGGGTTCCAGCTGGTCCTGTTAGCCGTGTGACCGCGAGCAGGTTGTATGACCTTTCTGGGCTCCCTTTTCCTTGTCCACAAACCGGTGATAACAACACTTGCCTCGAAGGGTTTTGTGAGAATTGAATTAGTTGTTACGTATTAAATTCTTAGAACAGTGTCTGTCACACTGATACGCCATTTGGAAATAGTAATCGCCCTCTCTGCTGAGGGACCTTTTCTGAAAAACCAGTGCTCCCTGTGGCTCCAACGGCCCAGCTTTAGCGTCACACCTTCCGTTTCCTTCATGAAGTCTCTCCTGCCTCCTGCTCCCAGGTAGGCGGGATCGCACAGCGTTGTGCGCCGTGGAGGTGGTGACGTGGCAGAGCCGCCCCTCGGGGAGGGCTCTCTCTGTAGCAGGCAGGCACTGGCTGGGCCACTGTCCTCACGCGTTCTCCATCCCGTGGCGGCGCCCAGCGTGGCAGCTGCTCAAGCTGCTGGCGTGTGCGGGCGGGGGTCCGTTCTCGTTGCTTCGGGCCGCGTGTGCTGAGCACCAGGCTGCGGCGGGTTCGGGTGTGGCCGAGGTCCTTCTAGTGAAATCAGGGTGGACCTGAGTTCAGAACCATCTTACTCGCATGGTGGGGCGGTAACAGGAAGTGGATAAAGCCTGCCCAGCCTTGCAGGCGGGAGCGTTTCCTTACTCTCACCCGTCTGCCTGCATCTGATGTCCTCCTGCCCGCTGCACTGCGCTGCCACTTGCCAGTTGCTTGCTGAGCCCCTCTGATATGCTCGGCGTGTGTGCGGGGTGCCAAGGCAGGTGGATGGAGCAGCTGCGCTTTCTAGAGCTTGGGAGTCGCTATTTGGGCTGGCTGGGGCTTGCAAGCCCAGGATCACTTATCTCTGAGACAAGGCCCTGTTGAAGACTGAGTGACCAGCAGCTTTGGTTGCTGGGATGGCCTTTCCTGTGCTGGAGTCCACCCCCGTCTGCCAGATGTGCCAGGGTGGCAGAAAACTGGGCTTAGGACTGCTCCTGCCTGGAAATGCCCCCCCTCCTTATAAATTAAGCAAAGAAAGCCCCTCCGTTCACAGGGCCAGAGACTAGGGTCTGCTCCAGAACCCCTCTCTAGGGGCCAGCATCACCTTCCTCGGGACATCATACCCCAGCTCCTCCATGTTTGCCCTGGTGACCGAGTAGGTGTGATTCGTGGGAACACCAGTCCCCGTGCCACGTTGGGTGTCTACTGCGCACCACCTGCCGTGCCAGGCACATAACATGACATTATGTAATTCTCATGCCGGTCCTATAAGACGGGTGCTAGCATCAAACTCCTCCTTCAGATAACATGCAGAGGGAGAGACGGACTCTGTTATTAACACCCCTGTGCTCCCTCAGTCCCTGGGTGGAGGAGCCAGTGTCGACTCGGCGTCACCCCGACTCCCAAAGTCCAGACGGCCAGGCATTCCCCACGCGGCTCAAATCAGTAAGACAGGGCTACCCCAGTTCCCATGAATGTGGGAGGGGTCGATTCAGTTAGAAGTGGGAAGAAAATTGGATTTTAAATATTTTTAAAGAATTCCTCTTTTTTTTTTTTGTAACTTGCAAGAAATACCATGACTGCACGCTGAGGGTCTATTAACCCTGCCTTGGCAAACGAGTGCAAATAATAGCCTGGGCCGGCTCGTTGATTCTTTGGTGCAGCCATGCTGCTGCGATGATTTGTTTTCAACCATCACAAGCAGCCTCATTCCCGAGTAGTTGAAATGCTCCTGTTGCTCTCGTGTCTGCATTAATTCCTCCCCTTGAGCGGATCCTTTGTTTCCTAAACTGGTGGTTGCGTGGCCCCGAGCCCAGCCCAGGATGGCATTTCACAGAGTGCCGAGCAGCGTGTCTTGAGCTTCGGTGGGCGAGGCGGGGTACTTGGTCTCCGTGGACCCCACGTGACCCCACGGCGCTGTTTCTGTGCAGTGCCATCTCCCATGTGCCTCATGAAGAAGTAGTTGTCGTGGAAATCTGGTTTTTTTTGATGTTGTTGTTGTTGTTGTTTTCTTTTTCTTTTGGTCTTGGGGAGGGACATTGTTGGATTGCAGCTACCTGGAAAGAGTGGAGGGCGCAGCCGTCCAGCCGGGAGGTGAGTGTAGCGCACTCCCGGGCAGTTTCAGGGCCGCGACAGACAGCTGGGGGCTGAGGATGGGGCGGAGCACATGGCCTCGCTCAGGGAGGCCCTGCATCCTCCACCCCACAATCGCATCCTACAAAGTGCTTCTGTCACGCGCCCTCCGTGCCGCCAGTCTCTCGAAATCTCGTCCCCTTCAGTGACCTCACCCCATCAGCGAGGGAGGCTGCCCCTTCCTCCTGCCCACCCGCCCACTCGCCCAGATTCTTCCCTGCTATTGGAAACCGGTGCTGCGGGGAGGGAATAGGGTTCCTGGGGTTACTTGGTTTTCACGGCTCACAGGTTTTCTTGATTGCATGTTTTATAGATCCACATTTTTATCCCTGTAGCTGTCATTTTTTTTTGACCTGCTATTTCAGTCACTCAAAACAATATTACTGTATTGCTTTGGAATTTCTAGGGCTTTTCTCCTTCATGAGGTTTCCATCAACCTGAGGGTAATTCTGGGAACGGAGAACGTGGCTGGCCGGGCCGCGCTCCCTGCCAGCCTGGCTCTCGCGGGAGCAGGGCCAGGCAGCCCACGCGCGCATCTGCCCCCGCGCCGGGTGCTGCACCCGCGTTTGCTGCTCATGCTTGGATCTGGTCCTCGCAGCAACCCTGGGCTGCATGATTCTGTTTTCATTTTTACAGATGAAGTCATTGATAATCAGGAAAAGTTTGTTCCTTGCCTGCCTAAGATCTTACACCCGTAGGTGACAAAGGTAGCATCTGAACAGAGACTCAGCTGAACCCCGATAGTTTGGTCTTCTGTCCATACAGGCATACCTCACTGCTTTATTGCTCTTCGCAGATTTGCGACTTTTACAGATTGGAAGGCGTGGCAGCCCTGTATGCAGCAAGTCCGTCAGGGCCATTTGTCCATCAGCACGTGCTGGCTTCACGTCTCTGTTTCACGTTTTGGTAACTCTCACAATATTTCAAACTTCTTCATCATTATATCTGTTATGGTGATCAGTGATCTGTGATGTTGGATGTTACCATTGCAACTGTCTTGGGGTGCCATGGACTGTGCCCGTATAAGACTGTGAACTTAATAAATGTTGTGTGTGTTCTGACTGTTCCACCGACTAACCATTCCCCCATCTTTCTCCTGTTCCTTGAGCCTCTCTGTTCCCTGAGACACAGCAGTACTGAAATTAGGCCAATTAATAACCTGACAGTAGCCTCTAAGCGTTAAGTGAAAGGAAGAGCCTCGTGTCTCTCACTTTAAATTATAAACTAGAAATTATTAAACCTAGTGAGGAAGGCATGCCAAAAGTTGAGATGGGCTGAAAGCTAGGCCTCTTGTGCCAGTTAGCCAAGCTGTGAATACAAAGAAGTGCTTGAAGGAAATGAGACGTGCTGCTCCAGTGAGCACACGGGTGATGACAAAGTGAGGCAGCCTTACCGCCGATATGGAGAAAGTTTGCACGGTCTGGGTAGAAGATCAAACCCACCGCAACGTCCCTGTAAACCGAAGCCTAATCCACAGCAAGGTCCTAATTCTCCTCAAACGTGTGAAGGCTGAGAGAGGTGAGGAAGGTGCAGAAGAAAAGCTGGAAGCTGGCAGAGGTTGATTCGTGAGGTGTGAGGAAAGAAGCCGTCTCCGTAACACGGAAGTGCCAGGTGCAGCAGCAGGTGCTGATGGAGCAGCTGCAGCAGGTTGTCCAGCAGAGGTAGGTAAGGTAATAGATGAAGGTGGCTGCACTCAACAGCAGATTTTCATTGTAGGAGAAACAGACTTCTGTTGGAAGAGGATGCCGTCCAGGACTTTCTTAGCTAGAGAGGAGAAGTCAATGTCCTGTCTTCAAAGCTGCAAAGGACAGGCTGCCTCTAATGTTAGGGACTAATGTAGCTGGTGACTTTAAGTCAATGCTCATGTTACCTTTCTAAAAATCCTGCATCCCTTAAGAGTGATGCCAGATCTACTCTGCCTGTGCTCTAGAAATGGAATAATAAAGCCTGGATGACAGCACATCTGTTTACAGCATGGTTTATTAAATATTCTAAACCTACTCTTGAGAGACCTACTGCTCAGAAAGAAAGATTCCTTTGCAAATATTACTGCTTGTGGACAATGCACATGGTCACCCAAGAGTTCTGATGGAGATATACAGGGAAATTAATGTTTTTGTGCCTGCTAACACAACATCCGTTCTATAGCCTATGGATCAAGGAGTAATTTTTGACTTTCAAGTCTTATTTTAAAAAATAAATTGTATAAGGCTGTAGCGTCCACAAATAGTGATGACTCTGATGGATCTGGGCAAAGTAAATTGAAAATCTTCTGGAAAGAGTTCACCATTCTAGATGCATGGGAGGAGATCCAAATATCAACATTAACACAGGAGTTTGGAAGAAGTTGATTCCAACCCTCATGAACGACTTTGAGGGGTTCAAGATACCAGTGGAAGAAGTAACTGCAGATATGGTAGAAATAACGAGAGAACTAGTATTGGAAGAACCTGAAGATATTTCTGAATTGCTGCAATCTCATGATAAAACTTGAATCGATGATTTGCTTCTTACGAACGAGTAAGGAAAGTCATTTCTTACTCCTAGTGAAGACGCCATGAACATTGTTTAAATGACCAAATGATTTAGAATATTCTAGAAACTTAGCTGATAAAGCAGCGACAGGGTTTAAGAGGATTGACACCAACTTTGAAAGAAGTTCTACTATCGTTAAAATGCTGCCAAACAGCATCACATGCTGGAGAGAACTCTTTCATGGAAGGACGACTCAATCATGGCAAACTTCAATGTTGTTATAGTTTAAGGAATTTCCACAGCTACCCAGCATTCAGCGACCACCACCCTGGTCAGTTAACAGCCATCAACAAACCCTGAGGCAAGACCCTTCACCAGTAACAAGATTATTACCTGCTGAAGGTTCAGATATGATTTGCATTTTTTAGCAATGAAGTATTTTTAAAATTAAGGTGTGTACATTTTTTAGACATAATGCTATTGCACACTTAATAGACTATAGTGTAAACCTAACTTTTATGTGCACTGAGAAACCAACAAATTGATGTGACTTGCTCTGTTGCAATATTCACTTTATTGCAGTGATCTGGGACCAAACCCCCAATACTTTTGAGGTGTGCTTGTACTTGAAGTGTGTAACATATTAAACTTTCTTGGTTTAACAGCAGTGAATAAGAATAGCATGGTACGTGCGTTGAGTGGCCTGCTTGAGCTGTCCACTCAGACGTCTTCTTGGCATCTCACATTCAATGTGGCCCAAACAGAGCTCCTGGTTCTCCTGGTTCCGGTGCCTCCTGCAGTCTGCTAGTGACTCTACTGTCTACCCAGGGACTCAGGCCAAAACTCCCGGAGGCATCCTTGACTCCTGATTTTGAGCGCTGACCACCACTGCTTCTCCCTCAACACTGTGGCAAGCCGCGGTCGTCTTGCACCTGGACCATTGCGTGGCCTCCTTACTGGTCTCTGTCTCCATCAGTGATAGCTCGTGGTCTGTTCCTCACAGAGCAGCTGAGTGATCAATTGAAACAGCGGGTTATCACTCTTCGCTTGTAGGGTGACGTCCTTACCCTGCTCCCCTGGGTCCTCCATGATCTGTCTCTGTCTTACTGTGTCCTATTACGTTTCTCTATCACTCTGCTCCAGCCATGCTGACATGCCTCTAGTATGCCGAGTGTGTCCCACACCAGGGTTTTTGTACACGCCATTCCCTCTGCCTCAGTGCTCTTCCCGCAGAACCTCACACGACTGGCTCCTTCTCAACGTTCTGGTCTTAGCCGACAGGTCATCTCCTTGGAGAGACCCTCTCTGACCACCACACAACAGAGCCAGCCTCCCCTCAGTGGCTGTCCAGCTCATTGCTCTGCTTTCTTCATGCCAATCACCTTGCCTGAAATCATGTCATTTCACTTGCTGCTCAAGACTGTATGCTCCGGGAAGGCAGGGACCGTGTCTATTTTATTTCCTCCTGAGTTTCTAGAATGAAGCGTAAGACCTGGTAGATGCTCAGTAAACATTTGTGAGTAAAAACTTAAGCGATTGAAGTGTTAGAGGTCTTGCAGTGTGCCAGGAGAGCTGCTGGGTGGACCACCGGGCTTCTTTTAGGGTCCAGAATCTCTCAGGGGCTGAGGGAACTCCCTGTTCTTCTCCAGCCCCGTGATGAGGATGCTGTACTCCTCTGACTGCTCTTTCAAAATCCCAGGGAGACAGAGTGGAGGATCACTGTGCTAAATTCAGAGATTCTGTTGACTGCTGCAGTGATTTAAATGCCCCCTCTAAAACTCACATTGTAGGTTAATCCCCAGCGTGGCAGTTCTGAGGGGTGGGGCCTTTAAGAGGGGATTGGATCATGAGCGCTCTGCCCTTATGAATGGATTAATGGATTAGTGGACTAATGGGTTAATGGATTAAGAGATTATCATGGGAGGGAAACTGGTGGCTTTATGAGAAGAGGACTAGAGACCTGAGCTAGCACGCTGCATGCTCAGCACCCCCTAGCCCCGCCATGTGATGGCCTGTGCTGCCCGGGGTCTCTGAGGAGCACCCCACCAGCAGGAAGGCCCTCTCAGGATAGCTCCTCAGCCCTGGACTTCTCAGGCTCCGTAACTGTAAGACGTAAATTCCATTTCTTTATAAATGCTCCAGTTTGCGGTATTATGTCAGAGGCAACAGAAAATAAACTAGCACGCCTGCCCGACGCTGATGTGCGCAAACGCGCGTGCCTGCGAGAGGCGGAGGAGCCAATGCCAGAGGCCAGTGCTGCGCTCATCCATCCATTCACCCTTCTAGCTCTGCTCCTGTTCATCGGGAGCGGACTGGATGCTTGTTCCTCTCCGCGCACTGCAGATATGAACATATGTTAGGCAATGTCCCTACCCTCATGGAACACCCAGCTCAGAAGGGGCGATGGGGCAGGTCCATGTGTTAAGTGGCCTGAGAAAGGCCTGTACCGTGTGGGCACATAGTGGGAGGACACCTAACCTCAGCCAGGTTTCAGGGCCTCCTGGGGAGGTGGTGACTTAGCGGAGCTGCGTAGGTGTTGGGGGGGTCTGGCAGAGCATGGAGGCTGGAGCAAGCCCTGGGTGCTCCGCCCTCCCCCCACCTTCAGATGCAGCACCCTCCTCCTCCCCTGCCTCCTCCTCCTCCTCCAGATCTTAGCCCCAGATGCCTTCCCTGATGTCCCGGCCATCTCAGGGCCCCTTGTTACACATCTTAACTGCACCTTACACCTTTTTTCTTGGCATTCACTGGTTGTAGGTTTACTTTTGTATCTGTAAAATTATCTAATTAATGTCTCTCTCCCTCTGTCAACTATGAGCATGGAGTAAGGCCACATTGCTTTTGGGCTCACCTCGTTATCCCCAGCGTCTTACACGATGCCTGGCACAGAGAAATGACTCAGTAGACACTTACATACTGGAAGGTCAGTGTGGGGTGGAGGACTGGGGGAGACGGGGTTGGAGGGGGAGACGGGGCCAGGTCATGAAGGTTTCCGTGTGGCTTATTGAGGGACTTGATAGAAAAAGTGTGGAAATGTGAGTTTGTTGTGTTTGTAAGGGACTGACGTGATTGAGCACTGTGGGGACTTTTTTGGTCTTGGTGGAAGGCACAGCTTCATGGTAAACATGATCCAGAACCTGTCAGGACAGCTGAGCTCCCATATGCAGAGTTCTCAGTCCAGGAGAGAGGGCCGATCGGCCTCGGTTCACCATTGGTGTGTGTCCCTTGGTGCCCGGCTTCGTGCCCCGCTCTGGGGATGCCTGAGACCAGCCGTGCACGCCCCCCGCCTGGAGGCGCCGTGTGTGTGGAGGGCAGGCCCGTGAGGAAACTTGAGCTGCTCAGGCAGAGGGCGCTCCATGAGCCAGGGAGCGAGCAGTTGAATGAAATGCGGCTGTCTGAGGAACTGTCACTTTGATCTGTCCTTTCCTAGAAACCGAGACATGCAGGTGCAGGTTGCCAGCGGCCACAGCTCTCGGTGGACGTGAGTGCGGGCCCTCTCCACGTCCAGCCCAGGGCACGTCGCCGCCCAGCACTGATGGGATCACGAGGGAGCTGTGTCTCAGCTTCATCTACAGTGAGGCTTTCATTTTCATTATTTGTTTAGTATAACCTTGGGGTTGTCTTCTCATCCTGGTGTGGCACCGTTTGCCAGAGCCTTTACTTTATAGCAGCGACACCTACTACGGTGCCTGTGGTGCAGCTAGCAGGTACTTGGTAAACGCTGGTGGAAGATGAGGTGGAGCAGAGAAGAGATAGTCCTTGGGACAGTGGGAGAAATGGCCTAAGGCTGCCCAGTTTGCAGGCAGAGTCCCCAAACTCATGCAGAAACTGATTGATTTGTGACACACGTCTTGCACCTCGTTCAGCCAACTCCCTCGTGGGCTTCCCTCTGAGCCTCACCACTCCCCTTTGCTTCTGGGCCATTGAGCACAGAGGAACCCGTGGCCTGGTTTTCATGGCTCTTGTGCTACCTTTTCCCCTGGGTTTGGCTCGCTTCCATGGCTGGATTAGTGTATGAAGAGAAGGAGGTGGGAAGGGGAGGGTGTTGGACTGGAATTTGAAACTGAGCCAGAGAATACTGGAAGAAAGAGAAAGTGCTTCATGACTGCAGGTGCCTGAGAGTCTCAGGAGAATCAAGTTGCATCTTGTCAAAGCCCCTTGCTTGAAAGCCCGGGGGAACAAAGACATTTTCCTTTTACAAAATCTGCCTGTTCTGTTTGTGCCATGACCCCTTTCCTCTCCCAGCTTGGGGACTGTGGAATATTTGAGAGGTGTTTCGTACTTTCAAGATGAAACTCTACATAGCAATTGAACTTGACTAGATTCTGCTCTTTCATTAACTTCAGCCAGCAAAAGCGCCTGCTGTGCTCTGGTGTCCATGCTTGGCTATGCGGTGGCAGGTGTGGAGACGGCTGGACACAGCCCCTGTCCTGGAGGAGTTGACAGTCATAGCTACCAATTACCTCATGCTGGCTGGACAGCGAGTGCCACTGCAGTAGAAGGCCAAGTGTTCCCCAGTCTGTGTGTACTTGTGTGCCACATGCCTGTGACCTGCAGAGGGAGGAAAGTCTAGATATGGCCAGAGGCAGAGCCTGGAGGG
Organism: Lepilemur ruficaudatus; assembly: GCA_963574885.1. Lineage (NCBI taxonomy): Eukaryota > Metazoa > Chordata > Mammalia > Primates > Lepilemuridae > Lepilemur > Lepilemur ruficaudatus. The sequence continues at coordinate 9,551 of CAUYRT010073291.1, forward strand.
TAAGATTTTCTCTTACGGACTAGGAAAAGAGAGGTCCTCTGGGACTCAGAGATGCATCTGATGGCTAATTGCTTCTGTGTGAGAGGTTTAAAAATGACATAGCAATTTTGTTGACAAGAGGATGAACTTCAAGTTGCTGTTTTGCGAAAAGTTATTTGTTCTTGAGGCAGGATCGACTCTTTTTCACTGAAATAGAAACTTGTCTTGTGTGGGATTTGATCGTTTTGTTAGAGAAATTATTGCTTCCATTTCTGTTGCTCTGAATGTGGGCCAGGTCCAAGTTGGTGCCACGTCTCTGTGGAGTCCCGCCACATCAGCGAGCAGGAATGCCGAGTGTGAGGGTGTTGCGTGGCCTGGCCTGGTTACCTGGGGAGGCAGTGCTGTAGGGGGAACGGGGGTCTCCGTCCCGTTCTTGGCTCACCTCGGGGTCTGCTTCCGAAGGGGCCCTTCTTTTCCTCATTCCAGTCAAGCTGTGGAGCTATCTTTGATAGTTAAAAAGCCTTCTAAGCCAGAGCTTCACAAAATGTGTTTTGAAACTTGAATTTCTAAAAACTTACTCTCCATTTTTATATTTATTTTGTTATTAAAAATCAGTGTAGATTTGATGTTTTGGTCTCAGTATGAGATGATACATCTAACGGGACTTTGGAGTTGAGTGGACATCTGATTTTAATGGAGAATGTTTCCTTATTAAACCTTCATTTGCTTTCCATGGCTTCCAGAAGTCAGCCTCTGATAGTCTTGGTGACTCCAGCCACAAGCAGACGTGGCTGGGCTTGGTCACCAAGGAGACACCAAGACGCAGCTGCCCAGCCCCCCCAGGTCCCGGCTGGTGCCCCAAGGCCCTCTGCCATCACATCGAGGCAGGTGTGGGAGGAGGAGGGGGGTGGCCCCGCCCTGTGAGTTACTATGACGGCACGATGGCTACTACGTGCGGTACGAGATGGGAGCCGTCACCAGTTTCCAGTCTGGGAGCCTTAAGGCATGTCTACCTGCCTTCCCTGGCAGGGCTAACCAGAAAATTAGAAAATACTATTGAGATAGGGCAGGTTTTGAAGGTTTTTTGTCGTATTTTGTTTCAATTTGATTTGGAGAGAGTGTCAAACACTTTGACACTCATAAGCAGGGACAAGGAGCAGGATCGGAAGCCAGGAGGGCGGCACTGTGTAGCCCCGCCAGGCACAAGGTCCCCCCACCCCCCACTGTGTGCCTGCATTTCTGTGCTGACCCCCGTGTCAGCCCCTCCCCAGCTCAGCCACCTCGCCACCGCCCTGGTGCTCTCCTGACCCCCTCTCCTGGCGTGTCTTACTCGTGCCTCTCCTCTGCCTGGGAGCCCACAGTGGCTGCTCTTGCTCCCACAGCAAGACCAGGCCCCAGTTCACATTCTAAACCTCTTTCCTGCTCTCCCCCATTCCTCGTTTCTTTCTGAATCCCCCGGAACCTTGCACCAAGTCGCGAGACTGCCTGGAAGATTTCCCCCAACAAGGGTTTCCCGTCTCTCAACCCTCATGGTTGTTAAGGTCCCTTTCTGTGGTCCGCTGTGTGATTGGGACCAGTCTGGTATTAAATGCCAGTTGATCCCTTTATTGATCTACCTGAAACCTCTTTGAGGGCAGAGACCATGACCTTGCTCCGTTTTGTGTATCTCTCAAAACATATTCTCTACCCAGACAAGAGTGAGTGGCAGGAAGAGCTGCTGACACCCCTTCACCAGGGGTGCGGGTGGGCAGATGAGGGCAGGAGGACCGGCAGGCCTCTGTCAGCGTTGGTAGATGTGACATCCTGATAGTGCTCTTTTCATCTTTCTTTACACATGCCTGGGAGTAAGATGATCAGGTGATTTGTATCCCAAAGTAGAAACAAGCCCATATGGGAGACAGACACTGTTCATCTTTCAAATCTGTTGGAGATTACTGAGCAGATGAAAAGCATACAACCAACGCACGTTGATGAGACCAGTGTGGGTCGGGAGTGAAGTTTCCCTGACGAATATGCGGGAGGCCAGAACGGGACTGCATGTCCGTGACGCTGCATGGAGACTCCGCCACGTTCCCCCGGAGGCTGTGTCGGAATAGAAGCTGCAACCCTGCCTGGAGCGCAGCCCAGATCTGGGCGGGATGTTCTGTTGGCTGGTGAAGGCCCAGTGTACTGGGGTTGGAGGGAAGCCTGGAGCCCATCCAGCCCAGCCTCCCCTGGTCCCCATTCCCTGATCCCCAGCCATCTTTAGAGTGGTAGAAACAAGACCTAAGAAGTTGGGTTATTGTCTAAGCAGGAACAGGAACTCGAGTGTGCCAACTTCCGCCCAAGAGCTTTGCTTCTGGGCACCAGTGAGCTTAGAGAAAACACTTAGTTACCAGCAGTGCCGCGTCACAGATCCTGGGTGGGAGGGTCTTTTATAGAGGTACCCGTGTGTTTCCCTTGGTTTATGCATTTGTTTTTCTTTTTTTCTGCTGGCTTCCTGATCTCCTTTCTGAGGTTCCTCCTCAGTATTCTTCCTCTCCTAGGGCTTGGGAAACCCTCTCTGGCACCCCCAAAAGATCCCACTGGTGCGAGGCTGCTGACTCCATCCTCTCCTGCACGCCAAGGTCAGGGTGCTCTCAGGGCCCCTGCCCGGGGACACACACTGCAGCATTCGCAGAAAGCCGCTCTGAGCTGCTGCTGCCCAGAGAAGCCAAGTCTCCAGCCCACCCCTGCCGCACAGAGGCCCGAGAGTGCAGGGTCTTTGAGGGCGACAGATCTGGAGGAGGTGGCTCATGTAGTGAACTTGATGACACGAATAGCAGTATTAATGGTGGGAGTGATAATGATAAAGCAGCTGCCATTTATTGAGTGCCGCACTGTGCCGAGAGCTTTACCTCTATGATCTCTCTTGGTACGGAGGCCAAAGCAGTCAGCGGTGCTAGTCCTGTTTCCGGAGGAAGACGCTGAGGTGCAGAGAAGCGCGATGACTTGTCTGAGCTCATGCAGCCGCGCTCACACAGCCCTGCTCCCCAGCGGTCAGCCCTCCCGGATGCAGCTGTGCCTGTGGCCTTCCCCTTAGGGAAGCAGGGGGGCCACCCAGTGGCACCTCCCCCTGCTTCAATCAATCAGGTGGGAAGGGAAGGAAGAAAGGCCATGCCCTGCTCCCTTCACGGTTCCCTTTAGGAAGCTTTTCCTGGTGGTTCCTTGTGTTGATTTCATTCATTTCAGCAAATATCTACACAGATTCCACTAGAAGCTGGGGGAATAATGGTTTGTTACATAGTGAGAGCACTTAATTATGGCTCAGGAAGCATTAGTCTGGCCTCCACTCTGTCTCCTATCGTCCTGGCAACCGTGGGCAAGGCCTGTGATTTCTCCGAGTCTCCGTTTCTCCACCCATGGAGCGAAGCCTGCGATGCTTCCTGTGTTCCTGGAAAGCTTGCTGCTCGGACGGAGACTTAGCAGCAGGGAAAGCGCTTCACCGAGAATGAGATGTCGTAGAACGTCGTGTTTCTTTTTGCCGTTATTCACTTTAAAGGAAACACGCGCACCCACATTTGAACTCCCCGGGTCAGGACTGGGTCCGCTGTGCAGCTGGATCGCCGCGGTAGCTCCGGCGCCTGCTGAGGCCAGGCAGGTGCCAGGTGGACGATCGACCCGATGGCTGCAGGCTCGGTGGAGGGAATGGATGGATTATGAGTGGTTATTCCAACGGGGCATGGGGACCCCTAGCCAGCCACCTACCCGCCTACAAGGTCTTTATTCAGTCTGGGTCCGTGTAGACTGTGCTCTGCCTTCCAGGTCATGATTTTGCCCACCAGGGCAAACAAAGAGCCTGTTGCCCTCATGTTTCAGCCCTTGCTCAGGGCGCTCACTGAGGGGCTGCCAAGTGCTTTGAGCCCTGGGTGGCCCGTGTGACCAGGGCTGTGTCTCCCTGGCAGAGATACTGCTATTGTCCTTGTCTAGCCCCACTCAGTTGGGGCTTGTAGGTGGAGATAAGCCTTAGGCATCTTATAACCTTTGAAATGGCTTATTTTGTCCCTACAGGAAACCCTGTGTTTCAGTAGAGTGTGGGTTGCAGGGAGAGACGTGAGAGGAGCAGAAGGAAGGGCCAGGGAGGCAGGCAGGGGTTCTCTGGCTCCTGAGTGTAGCTCATGTGTGCTCTGCTGTCAGGCTCCAGATTAACCCAGGAAGTGGGATTGGAAGGTGCAGGTCTCTCTCTGCTTGCCAAAAATAGGGAGAAGGGTCAGGTGTGAGGTCCCTGTGCTAAACACTCTATGTGCATTTTTTATTTCATTTGCTTTAAGTTTAACAGCCCTTGAAGGGGGTACTATTATCACCTCCTATAGACGGGATGGCCAGGACTCAACTAGGATGTGGCAGAACTGGGTACCTGCAGAGCCTATGCCCCAGCCCCAGTGACACTCCCTGTTGGGAACAGGAAAGGAGGGATTTTTGCCTTGGCTGAGGAGGTAAACTGAAACAATGATAAGACAGACTTTTCCACCCTTCAGATTGGCGAATAGTTTAAGAACCAAGCATTCTTACCTTAGAGGCCTATTGTGGGGTTCGAATGGGCCCTGCCCTTTATTAAAAGGATTTGTTCTGTAAAATTTGGATTTAGTCAAAAGCCTGCACTCAAGGATCCAGAAGGCCACCTGTGCCCCCAAGGCTGCAGGTTCCCCACCCCTGGATGATGCACAGCTCCACTCGGAGGAGTTATTATTCGTTTCCCGTTTCTGTCCTTACTGTCGTGGTGAGGCATTCACTGTAGTGATGGCCGGATGGGGTGGAGGAGGCCGTTTCCTTTTGTATGGCCAGAGACCTGGCTTGATCTTCCTCGGTTCCCTCGGGAAGGGGAGTGCTCTTCCTCCCCAGCGTGTCTGAGTGCTCACCAGGACTCTGGTCTCTCTCTGCAGCCGTCTCCCCACTAGGCCTCTCCACCCGTAGCCCCTCCTCCCCCCGGGGGGGGCGCAGCTCTGGGCGCCGTGCAGATGGTGAGTGGGATCGTCGCACTGGGCCGGGCTGCTGCTTGGGAAATGTCACTTTCTGCTCTTGCCTCTCAAATGCCTCAGAGCTGCGGTTGGTGTCGGCCCTAAATTTAAATCTTGGTTTTTTCTCTTTCTAGTAACTTGGAGGTCCTTCCTGCCAGCTACTGCTAGGTCTGCTTCACGGGGTGCTGTCCTTGTCCTTGGTTGTGACTCTGTGAGTGTGTCCAGCTCCGTGGTGCCACTGAGGGAGCCCCCAGACCCCAGGGCTCCTCGTGACCTCCCCCGTCACGTGTCACTCTGGGCACTGAAGGTCCCTTCCTTTCGAATCACGTATTTGGTTGTCTTCTAGATACGTGGGACATTTTATTTTTAATTTTAACAAGTGGTATTGCTTTGTTCGCGTGATTGTGGAAAATCTTTCACTTCATGTAAATCCCTTGCCTTCTGCAGATGGTGGATCCCAAAGAGAGCGCTTTGCTTCCTCAGAGGGGTGCGGGTGTGAGGACCCCAGGAGACGGGAGAGGGTCCGGAGCCCAGGCAGTGGGAGGCGTGGGAGGGAGCAGGGAGCCTGGTCAGTGGCAGCTCGAAGGAACTTCTGGTGGAGATTAAAGAATTCAATAGAGATTTTCTTTTTTTCCCCTCCCTCCCTCCTTCCTTCCTTCCCTCCTCCCCTCCTCCCCTCCTCCCCTCCTCTCTTCCTCTCTTCCTCTCTCTCTCCCTTTCTCTGTCTTTCTTTTTAAAGATTTAGTGGGGCCCTGAGAAGATAACCTTGTCTGTATCCTCACAAAATCTTTGGCAGACACTCCTTTCCCTGATGTGTCTTAGAGAGGACTCTCTGCGAGGGAATCAAAGACTCTGAGATGCTCCCTCTCTGACAGTGGCCTCCCTGTGCTCCCTGCACTGGCCCTGCTTGGACTCGGTTCTGTCCCGTGGGTGTTCCTGTGGCCCAGCAGCATCCCTAGCTGTCCGCGGTGCGCGGGGTGGGAGGTGAGCCCTGCCCTCCGGGAGCTCACAGTCTGGCTGGGGAGGAGAGAGACGCTGTCCATGCCATGGCTCCAGGTCACGTGGGGAGCCATGGGCAGTGTGCTGCCAGCCTGGCGGTGCCCACACTACACTGCAGCTCCCATGATGTGCCCCTACTGACCCGTGCCACAGGGGGCAAGCAGAAAGGGGAAGAGCCATGTCGTGGGGATAGGGCTTATAGGGCCCTCATGGGTGACAGGTGACATAGCTTAGGCACCCGGGGCACAGTCTCAGAGGTGGCATGGAGGCACCACAGCAGCCATAGCTTCCTGAGCCTGTGTAGGGGAGAGGACTGGCCTGAGCCCTGATCACCATCCTGGCGCATCCTCAAAACTCAAGGAGGCAGGTGCCCTTAGTTATCCCCGTTGTACAGGTGGAGGAACTGAGCCTCAAAGGGGAAAGTGACTTGCTCTGAGTCATAGCGTAGGCAAGCAAGAGCTGGGTCTTCAGACCAAGTTTGTCGGCCTCCAGATTCTTTCCCCCACATGACATAGCCTTGCTCCTGACTCTAGTGGGACTCATATTGTATTGTAGCTTACCCCTGTCACACTGGAGGCTGCCCAAGGTCAAGGCTTTAAGAATGCTCATTTTCTCCTTAGTCTGGGGTAGTGGGGAGAGTTTACCCCAGATGTATCCCGTGGGTTCCAGCTCTCACAGAGCAGGTGCTCTGTGTCTGGCATTGTGCCCAGCACTTTGTACATATGGTTTCCCTTTTAATGTTGTTTTTTCCCAGTATCTGGTTTCCTTCTCTAGAATGGATACCCAAGAGTGGGGAGCCTCGCCTGTTTTGTTCACCACTGTATCCCTAGCGACTAGAACACGGCCTGGCACATAGTAGGTGCGCAGCAAATGTTATTTGAATGAATGGAGTACGGTAGCATTGAGGCAGATGTTACCATTTCCCCCATCTTACAGATCAGGACACGGAGGCGCAGGAGAGTTAATTTTCCCATGGCTGATCAGGCTGGAGACAGGAAGGATTTGAACCCACGTCAGTTCATTCTAGAGCTTCTGCTCTCACCGCTCTGGGAACAGCTGTGCAGCTCTGAGGATATGCGTGGCTGATGTGAGCTCACAGTGACATCCTCCCAGGGCAGGGCAGGGAAGGAGAAAATGGATGAGCTTAATTATCTGTGGCAGTGACATGGTGAGGGTGCCACGGCATGAGTGCCCATTATTACCGTGCAGTGCAGAATTCCCTGAAACGGGAGCACATGTTCCAGCAGGCGCCGGGAGCCGGGAGCTGTTCCGTTTCATTCACAGGGTCCCAGGGTCCCCCCCAGAGCTCGGCGTGACAGTGTTTGAGAAACCACCCGGCTGTGCGCAGCACAGATTATGTTAGATGGAGAGCAGCTGGCTTCCTGGAGATCACTGTTAATGGATTTTGGCCTGATTAACGTAGGTTTCAGATCGACATCAAAATATGCAAGCGGAAACTTGATGTAGGGGTGGGAGGAGACTAGTTTGAACTTTCTAACTTTGAAATCAGGGGAAGGCCCTTGTGCGGAGCTTGGAGCTGAGGACTGAATGTGTAATGGGCTCTTGGGTCTTTGAAGTTGCCCCACTTCATGCAGACCTCTGTAGACCGAGGCCTAACCCAGGCTCTGAGGTCCTCCTGGCGCCGCTCCATGCCCAAGGACACACAGCCAGGATGGAGATCTAAGGCTGACTGACCCTTCAAAACTACACCAACCGCTACTCTTCTGTCCCATTTCCTCAGAACCTGGATGCTTATCATGAATCCTCATCTAAGCTTACCATTCCCTGAGATCTTCACGAGGACTTCCGGTGGAGTCTTGTCCCTGAACGCTTGCCTCCTGACTGCTGGGTCCCCATTCCTGCCTCTCCTGCCTGGGCCATGCGATCGCTTGCCCCATGGCTCTGTCTCTGTAAGCATCCTCAGCCCCCTGGGTAGGCTCTTGGCATCTCATCCCGAGACAGCTTTTTGTGGGCATGTCTCTCCTCCCTTTGTCCCCTGGGCTGGCCTCCTGGTTTTTTTTTGCGCACCCCAGGTAGTTACCCAGGTACCTGCACCCCGCCAGCCTCGTGAGTTTGCCTGTGCCCATCATGGCCTTCTCAGGGTCACTGGGCTTGGCCCTAGCCTCAAAAGAGAATACAAAGGGAGGGGGCGTTTGGATGAATGATGGGACTTACGTGTTTCTGGCCATGGGGTGAGCGTACAACTTGCCTCACAGGGCAGAATGATCACCAGGTCTGGCCTTTTGGGTCACCTGGTCTAGCTGGCTCGCCTTTCATCAGGCTGTGGGAGAAACGAGATCAGACCTGTTCGGGGAAAACTGTGTAATCAAAAGAAAGGACAGATGACAGCCTCTGTCCAGCCCTTACCAGCTTCACACCTCAGCGCCGGCATCAGAGAATGGGCTCTTCCAAGGGCATTTTATTACTTAAACATATTTTTCACAGAGGTGATGCCAAGCAAAGAAAATCCTCTTTGAGTTATATGGCTTTTTTGTTCAGCACTACAGGGTCTTTCATCTGTAAGCAGTAAAATCAGGCAGTAATTCAAAGTATAAGTTACTGTTTCATTTTGAAAATATCGCCTTAATCTTGTTGCATTTGGTCAAAGTCCGCTTTGGCATTTTTGGTCACCTTTATCTATGATTTCATTTCTGTTGGCTCTTATGAACATATACAGGCTTTATTCAGAAAGATATTTGGGATTTATTTTCCAGAGCAAGTGAGGGGTAGAGAGGAAGACACTGGGCTCAAGTGCAGAAGTGAAGCAGTGCTGATTGGGTGTCTTGTGTCAGTCCAAGGTGAGATTTTAATGGCTTTTTTTGACCTTGGGAAGCGTTAGTTTTGGACAGGAATTAGCGGGTATGATCAGATAGCAACTGTTTTCCATTCTTCAGAGTGTACCGGGGACAGCTGGGGGTGGAATGTTGACTCTCACTTTAAAAATCTGCTGTCGCTCCTGTGTCCATCTGCATTTCTTCTCCCTTACCTGCGAAGTCTCTGCAGGTAAGTGAAGAGAGTCATTTTTATATGCAGAGACTAAGAGAGGTCACTGCTTCAGAGACCCAGACTCGGGAGCCTGGGTACACCCTCTGCTGTGTACTGGTGGTGACAAAGGAACGCAGACAGTGGGAGGAGGGCAGACCCGGGCCGGGACGGCCCTCAGAAGGCTCATCTGCAGCCGTGCTCTGGGACAGGAGACGCAGCCCCCGCTGAGGGGGTCAGAACAGAGCAGCCGGCTTCCCCATTGTCCGAGCTCTGAATGATAGGGGACGTAGGAAGCCTGCGTCCTCGGGAGTTCAGAACCAGGAGAAAATTGGTTTGAAGCCACAAAAGAGGCCATTACTGTGCTGCTTTGTGGCAGTTATAGATCTGATGTAGACGTCCATTAGCTCTGACCTTCCTTTTATTACTGGCGTGGTCATCCCACCCCTACCTCTTGGTGGCTGTGAAGTGCTCTCTTTGACATAGTCACTTAGAATGTCTGTGGTTTTCTTTCCTCATTTCTCCAAGAAACTCATTCTTTCTGGCAGGGCTTTGGGAGGCTTGCTTTCTGTCTCATTCATTCATTCAACGAATAAATGGTACCTACTGTGTGCTGGGCTCTGTTCATGGTGCCTGAGCTACATCTGGGAATGAAAAGTCTGAGATCCCTGCCCTCGTGGAGCCCATGTTTTGGTGGGATCATGGCAGGGCCCTGCAGAGACATCTGGGAGGGACACCGTCACCCTAAATGCGTGCTACCTTGGTACAGTTCACAGAGAGTTCCCCACCACTGTGTGACGTGGCTTCGTTTGGGAGACGGCAGTTCCTGCAGGCACCATAAGCTGACGGGGAAGACCGTTGCCAGCACCGCCTTGAACTCAGAAAATACCTTGACCTGAGACCGTATGATTAACGCCTTAAGAGCACAGACTTTGGAGTCGGATAGCCCGGGTTTGAATTCTGGCTCTGCAACTTAGAGCTGGCTTTCACTGGACAGAGAACATTTGTGAGACTCAGTGTCTTCATGTGCAGGGTGAATGCTATAATTGTCTTTATCATGTAGGGGCTGGTGTGATAATTCAAGGAGAAAGTATAGGTAAAGCTATTAGCACAATGCCAGGTTCATGGTTACTTACAGCAAGCCTTGTGTACATTAGTAAGACTTTATAAGCCATTTCTGCCAGTGCTGTGGAGGATACAAATATACTCAGTGCTCGTGTCTGTACTCTGAAGGGTACATACACGTGTGACGCAAATGCCCTGAAGTCCAGCAGCTAAATTCTAATTGGGAAGAAAATGTTAGAAGGACAAGAGGAAGCCAGAGGAGCAGGTGCAGGGCTGTGGGTGGCTGCGGGGGTGGGTTGGAAACGCGGCTGGAGCCAAGGGGGCTGCAGGGGCACGAGAGCTCAGGGAGGTGTCCGCAGGAGGACGTGCCTGAGTGCGGAGGGTTGGGATGGGAGGGAGAAGGGCATTCGGTGAGGGGAACGTCAGAGTGGAGCAGGGACTGGGGAGGAGGGGGCGGGCTGCGGGAGGATCAGCGCGTGTCCGAGAGTCAGGGCAGTGTCGTGGGAGAAACAGGATCAGGACCAGCTGGTGACTGGCCTCAAAAAGGGAGGACTTAAGTTTTAATCGGGGCTGGCGGGGAAAATATTAACATTTTGAGATCTTTGGTCTGACTACCCAGTAAACAGGGAGAATCAGATAGGGCGGTAGGAGGCACAGTCCAAGCTTTTCGTCTGCTGGACTTTTCGAGGGTCCTGATGCCATTCACGGGGCCAAGGAGTGTCAGAGCCTGGAGCCGGATGCAGAGACGACCTGATGTGGGCAAGCGTGGGAGATGACAACAGCGGAGGCCTGTTGATGGCTCAGCAGGTGGTTAGCTAGGTGGGGCTGGCATCCGTCTGCCCGGGCATCTGTTTATCCATCCAACGTTTACTTAGTGCCTTCTCTTTTTTAGATCCTTTTCTAGGCACTGGGGCTGAACAAGTGAGATAAAATACAGTCTTTGTGAAGTTCATTAGAGAGATGGGCAAAAAAGCAGCCATGCAAATACAGGGCAAGAGACAGTGTCAGAGTGGGCACAGGTGCTGGGAGGGGACGCCTACCACAGGTTCCCTGGGTGCGGCGGTGGGGTGGTCCTGCAGGTGAAGCAAGTCACCCAGGACGGAGCCTCGAGGGACGTGGTGGGGAAGACTGAGGTGGAGCGTGCGTGGTCTGTGAGCGGGATCAGAGTAGGGGTGCGGTGTGTTTGGGAGAGACACAAGGAATGTGGATGGAGGGATGTGTGGGCTGCAGATCTCCAGGGCCCTTCTCTGCTGGGCCCAAAACTACACTTTTTATGTGAGGGGGTAGCAGGGAGCAAGGACTGGTCATAAGGTGGGGTGGGATGTCACAAACACGTTTGCATTTTACAAAGGTCACTCAGCCGGGGAGAAGCTATTGGAGGGAGGAAGGAATGAAGGTGAGATGGGGATGGAGCAAGGAGCTAAAATTTGTTGTTCTCCACGTGCCAGGAATGCCACCGGGCACTGGACATCGTTCGCTGTCCATTCTGTCCCCCTGACAGCTGCAGGAGGTAGGGTTGTCTTTATTTAGCGAGAAGGGAATACACACTTGGACAGGTTATGCAAATTGCTCGGCCTGTCACCCCTAGTAACTAGTGGAGCTGTGGGTGTCTGATTCTCTTCAGGTTTGCAGCGCGAGGTGCAGACAGACCCTGGGCCGAAATCCTCGCCCCACCCATCAGCACAGCAGGAGAGGTGCGGGTCATGATAGAAATTAGGTGCCACCCAAACCTGCCCTCCACCTCCTGCGCATCCTGTCTCTGGAGGAAACGGCCCCAGCCAGTCGGGGCAAGGCAGCTGGGAGAGGAGGCTTGGCGTGGGCTGGCCCACCGAGCAGCCAGGACAGCAGGGAGACAGGCGTCTTGAGGACATTTATAGCAGCAGAGACGTTTTTATTTTAAGCAGGTGCCAGCACCTCAGAACATTCCCTTTGTTTCTCCAAGAGCTGCCTGAGCCCACACGCGCAGGCTGGGCGAGAGACGTGTGTGAGTGAGGTCCCTGTTCCCGCACCGCCTCCTGCACCTCCCGAGTCTCTCCTGGGTGCTGTGTGCTTTTCCCGACCCTTGGAGCATCTCCGCTCTCTCTGTTTGTTCCTTCCCACCTTTCTTCCTTCCTCTCCTTCTGCCACGCCTCCTCTCCTGACTTCTTTTCTTGCTCTCTCCTCGTTTCATTCTTATTTGCGTTCCTCCTTTTCTTACCTTTTTTCCTTCCCATCTGTAAAATAGAAGTGATAGTCCCCAGCCTCCTGGAGCTCCTGGAAGGTGACGCGTTAATTTCAGCAAGCCTTTCCTGCCCACTGTGGAGGTGCGGCTGATGCACGGCTCTGGGGCATGTGAGCCTGAGCTTTGCCGTCGGGTGGGAGTCAGGGTCAGAGGCCCGATCGTATGAACAGAACTCTATTTTGAGGCCCTGGCTAGACCGCTCTGGACTGCCGGCTCCCGCAAATGCTTCTCTTGGGAGAGCTGCGGTGATAACGCTTGACAGCTAATCTCTAAGGCTGGGATAGCTGCGGGCACTTCCGCCTCTGGCAGAGGCTGAGTCTAGATGCCATCAGCTTTTGGAACACAAAGACCAGGTGCCCATGTCATCGGTCCAGGTCTGTGAGCTAATCAGCTCCACTTCTGTGAGTTATCTTAGCTAATCATACAGTTCAGAGTGACTTTGAATAACACCATTGTCACTAGTGACAAGTCACAGTTGACAAGCAGGGGTTTCATTTGGTGCATTTTGGCATATTAGGAGAAGTGACCAGCCAGCTCCATTTCCTCCCGGAAGCTAGACCCCAGGGAGTCCCTAGCAGGGACCTCCTGGCTTGCATCCTTTCCCCAGCTCGGGGGTCATCTCCCTCCCCTCTCTGTTCTCTGTCTCATCACTCAGCCCTCCTAGGAGGCCTGGGAAGGCTTTGCAGCCCCCGCACTGTTGGAGAAGTCTGTGAGTCACCACATGCAGCACTGGACTAAGGAGAAGGGGAGGGATCGGATTCAAAATGAAATCTGCTAATTACTGGTCTTGCATCCTTGAGACAGTCATTTGCCTTCTCTGGTTTCAGTTTCTTGATCCCTGAAATGAACTTACTGACACCTGCTCTCTCGTAGGGATACGGAAGGTATATCCCATAAACAAACATTTGTTAAGTGCAGATGGTCCCCAACTTACGACAGCTCAGTTTCCAATTTTATGACTTTATAATGGTGCGCAAGCGATACGAATTCAGTAGAAACAGTACTTCACGTACCCATACGACCATTCTGTTTTTCACTTTCAGTATGGTACTTAATAAATTCCACGAGCTATTCAGCATTTTATTATGAAATAGGCTTTGTGTTAGATGATTTCGCCCCAGTGCAGGCTAATGTAAATGTTCTGTAAGCATGTTTAAGGTGCACTAGGCTAAGCTGTGATGTTCAGGAGCTTAGGTGTGTTAAGTGCATTAAGCTTAGGTGTATTGTTGATTTACAACATTGCACCTTGCAGAGGGTTACCGGGACGTAACCCCACGCCATCAGTCGAGGAGTGTCTGTGCTTGCTGTGTGCCAGGCTCTAGATCGATGCCTGTTTCCTTCAAGAAGCAGATATGTAGACAGAGAAGCAGGGCACAGAGCGGTGCATGCAGTGGGAGAATCGTCCAAGGCACAGAGGCAGGAGCCCAGGGAAGCCTGCCTGGGGGAGGGAAACGGCACCGGGCAGGGACGAGGGGAGGACTGCAGCAGGCCTGACTCTGCGTCCCCACACGCGGCTGGCCCTGAAATGACTTAGCTTTTCATCTCTGTGCCATTCATTTCCTGTCTGCCTGGAGCTCCTGTCCTGTAGGTCTGGAGGAAACTGGACCATGGTTATTTTGTGCATTTGCCTCCTCCCTGGGGTCCTGGGGTCCTGTCAAGGGTCTGAGCTCTTATTCATAGCCGTCAAGTTGGGGCTGGGTGGAGACGCAGGTCTACCAGTCGCTTCTGCACACAGGCCACTGCTTTTCTTCATCCCTTTACTCAGTGTATTCTTATTGAGCACCTACTATGTGCCAGGTACTAGTCTAAAAATTTTGGATGTAGCAGTGAACAAAACAAAGATCCTGCCCTCGTGGAGCTTACATTCTAGCAAGGACGACACATAGGAAACAGTGAACAAATCAGTAATTTCTACAGTACGTTAGAAGATGATAGGTTTTAAATGTTATAAAAAGGAAGCGTAGAACAGTGTGAGGAGATCAGGTGTGCCTGTTGTCATTTTTAAAAGGGGTTGAGAGAAGCCTTCGATGAGGACGTGACATCCGAGAGAGGCCTGAAGGAGATGAGGGGGGTGCAGGGCGGGGTACTTCACTGTCCCCGTCTCCATGGCGCTTTCTGTCCGGGCTCTCGCTGGGAGGCTGTGCGTGGTCCCACTTCCCCACTGCACACCAGGCTGGCCTTCTTGCGTGGGTCTGCCGTCTCCCCACGAGGATGGCAGGAAGCAGGGCCTGGGAACTCCCAGGCCTTCATCTGTGCTATCCCTCAAAATTCCAGATAGGGGAAAAAAAATCACAGAAATTTAAAATTTAAAATTTCAAAATATTACCCAATCTCAAGAGAATCTCAGGGAGAGCAGACAACAGGAGAAAGGCCCAGAAGTGAGAACAGCAGTGGTGGACCAGGAAGCCCCTCTCGTGTGCTGCTGGGGAGGGTAAAGCCTGTGCCGGGCCGGGGCGGGCCAGCTGGAGGTGAGCCTGGTGCACACGCAGGGCGGGGCCCCGCTCCTGGCTACGGTGAGGTCCTGTCAGGTGCACCACCACGGGGAGCGCTCCGCAAGCCAAGGCTGCAGGCGTGTGCTGCGGTTGTGACTTGCCCGTGGACTCCTGCCTTTGGGGAGAGGAATCTTTCCTTAGGCTCCCTCCCCTGCAGCCTGGCTCCTTTCCCTTGCATTTGATGTGCAAGACTCCCCGCTGGTTTTGTCACACAGTTCAGAGAAGCTCTGTTCGACCTTGCCTGTAAAAGCAAACCTGTGACAATTTGTACATGAGATGGACTGAAATTTACCTCCTCGCTTGCTGGAAAAGGGTGCGCTAAATCACTGACAAACAAGGACGGGAGAAGACCAGCAAAGTTAATTGCTTACATCAGTGAAAAGAATTTGTGCTTCAGCAAACCTCAATCACCTGTCCCTTTCACCAATCCCTGCTGAAGTCCTGCTGTTTACCACGTGAGGCTGGTCCAGGCACTGCCTTCCAAGAGCCGCCCTCTAGCGGAGCTGCCTGAGGACGTAGGGTAATCGCAGCGGGGAAGAGGAGGCTCCCAGGGAGGGAGAAGCTCAGGGAGGGCGGAACGCAGCGGCTCCTGGGAAGGGTTCTCCTCGCACCAGTGGGCAAGGCGTGTGAAATGTCTTCCCCTAGCTATTAATTTAACAATTATTAAGGGCATGGAGAATTTAAAGAATATTGCACTGAACACTATACACCTGCCATTGAGATCTGACAGCTGTTAACATTTGCCCTGTGCGTGCACTCTCTCTGTGTATGCACGGACACACTTTCCTCCGAACTGTTGGTAAGGAGTTGCCGGACGTGGTGGCACCTCACCCTGAAGGGCCGTTTTACCGGATCGCCACTTAGCCGGTGAGTATTGTATCTGTGAGAACAAGCCCATGATATCACATTAAAATCACAGCGGCTTTTCCCACAATGGGATTTACAGCTTTGCAGAATAACTATTAGTCAAGGTACAGTCAAGTCTCGCCCACTGCGTTTGTTTCCTCTCTTTAATTTCTCTTAATCTAGAACAACGATCCATTCGCCTCAGGTGTTGTTTTCTTTTTAGGATTCAGGAAGTTTGCTTATACAACATCCTTGATTTGGATTTCTCTGTTTCCTAACACATAGGCTTCATTTCAGTGGCTTTGGCACCACTGCCGGGTCCTTCCTTTTGTCCTAGGGCAGGAGGCACGTGCCAGACTGTCCTGCGGCTAGAGGCACTAACTTGGTCCCTTTGTCCCCATGTTAAGGGGTGGCCGCCATGCATTTTGTTGAAAATGCACATTTTCCTCTCTGTAATAACTAAGTACTCTGTAAGGAGACAGTTTGAGACAGTGGGAATGTTTTGTTCTCCAATAACTGGCACTCCACATTTTTAGCAAACATCAAATGACCCTTTCCTGACTCAGTTATCATGTGAGGAGTTGCAGAATGGTGATTTTCTAATTCTAGCCTTTCTTTTAAATTTTTTTAGCTGGCATTCTTTTGTTACAAAAGGGATTTTTCCTTTTTTACATTATTAGCAGCTTGGTTTTTGAAGTTTGAGGTTCTGACTTCTTTGGCAATCTTAACTCACAGAAGTGTGTGTGCCTGTGTGTGTGTGTGTGCACGACGGAACACAAGACTGAGCCCCGGGTCACACGCAGGCCGACCTTCAGTTCAGTGGAAATGGTCCTGTCCACTCTGCTCACTCCTCTCTGCCTCAGGGCCTTTGCACTTCCCTGTACCTGCACTCCGCCTTCCCCAGGTAGCTGCCGGGCTCCCCTTATTCGGTTTCCTGCTCAGATGTCATCTTGCCGGAAGATTTCCTTGTATATACACCATCCCCTCCCCGTTCCTCTCTGCTTCTTACTCTCCTTTATCTTTGTCCTTGGCTCTCATCAGCACCTGCCATGTGAACTTCGTGGGAACAGGCCCTCGTCCCATTGATTCAGAGCCTAGAACAGGGCCTGGCCCATCGTAAGTGCTCAGGGAATATTTGTTGAACGCAAGAAGGAGCACATATATGTTTAGTAAGGTTCTGAATGAGACCAGAGAACAACTCCCTTGGTTTTCTGCACGGCTCCTTCCAGGTGACCACCGAGCCTCCCCAGCCCTGGGTGGAGCCGAGTGGCTGCTCTTCATCAGCCAGCGACAGCGTGTGTGGCGTCTGACTGGTGCAGTCAGCAGCCGTTCGCTTCACGCCCGATTATTAAAGCCAGCAAAGCCTCGGGATTATTTCTCCCCATCTACTGTGACATGATTTTGGGCGAATAAAAACAAATCAGAATTCATCAACTGTGAACAAAATTGTCAGCTGTGAACCATCAACAGTCTGGCTTAAAAATAGATGATAGGTTGATGAAATATAGTGGAGAAAGCGATTTAAATAAAACGTTAAAAATAATACCCAGAGCATGCAAAGCAAAGCAGAGAGCGTGGTGTAGTGGAGGAATGTACTCAGTTGAGACCTGCGTGAGCAATGAACCGGAGAGAGGTTATTAGTTTTGCTTTACAAATCATAGAAGAGAAAGATTTACTGGCCATTTGCAGGAAAACATTCACTCATTCTGACGTGTTGGTGTGTTATGCAAAACGGGAGGAAAAATTGGTTGGGAAATCTGCTAGCACATTTATTTTTAAGTAGGTCAACATTGTGAGTATTTCTGCCCGTTGGTGCAGTCTTTGGCTCTCTCCTTCTTTCTCCGTTTCTGCGATGATTGGGGAAGGCATTTCTGTTGCAGCAGGTCAAGGGTCTAGAAGCTTCCGGAGGTTGTATTTATATTAATGTTTCTATTCGTGTTTGTATGAGTGTGGGTTCTAGGGTTGTGTTTAAAAGTCCGTAATTTATTTCTCAGTTTCTCAACTCTGCTCCTTTAGCGAGTCAGAGTTAATTATTTATTTAACTGCTTTATCCTAAGATCAATATCAAGGCTTGAATTTTTCATATTTCCTCTTTTCTGACTCATACCTGCTACAACCTGGCCAAGTTCCTTAGGTCCAACTGCCCATATCCTGAGCTTGCTATTCCACGATTACTTTTTTTTTTCCCCCTCTTTCCAGTAGAACTCTGAGCCATCTTGGGACAAAGATGTGTGCTTTCTAAACCTCAGACAAAGCGTTTCCATTCCTTAGAGCCTATCTCTGTTTTGAAATCTGAATAGAAGATGTTTTCGTTTGCTAGGCTGCCGTAACAAAGTACTACAAACTGGATCTTAAACAACAGAAATTTATTGTCTCATAGTCCTGGGGGCTAGGAACCCGCAGTCAAGCAACCCGGGTTGCACAGCCCCGCTGAGCCCTGTCCTTGGAGTCATCCGGCCCCTCTGTGTAAAGCTGGAATGGGGATCCGCATTTGGCTTCGGTATTTGTTCTTCCCTGGCAAGCATCTCGGGGAGAGAGGATGCTGGAAAGTGACTGGGAGGGTGAACTGAGGGGTGCGGATTATCGCTCCGTAATCCTGAGTTGCAGGCCCTCGGGGTGCCTCTGGCCAGCGAGGATTCGGGGCTCAGACCAGATCTGTGCACTCTCAACCCTTCCCAGAGGACGCCTCTGACACATGCCAGCGCGCTTTTCCCAGGAGCTGTGGTTCTGGCTTGGTTGTGGCCTCTGTCGAAAACACGTTGTTTTAGATTTTTATCATAAAGTATTTGATACTTAATGTAAAAAATGCACATGCTGCTGTTTTTGACACATAAAAGTATATTACTGTGTTATAGACGCTGTCAAACCTGGTAGCAAAACAAAAGCCTCGGAAACTAACGTGCATGTTATGAAATAAAACATCCCCGATTGCTGTGATGCGTCCTCCAGGCTCCTGTCCGGCCAGCCCTGCCTCCCTTCAGGAGGCAACCCTGGTCCTGCTGGAATTTGCCATCATTTCTCTCCCTTTTAAAGGAGCTTTTACCGTATATGTATGTATCTCTAAATAACCTGTTTTGAGCTTTATAAAAATGGAATTATAGCCTTTTGAGTTCCATTTAAATGCTACATATTGTTCTAGAAGACAAAAAGCCGATCTGTGCCCTTGAAACCTGGATTTTCACTGTTGCAGACAAGTACTGGGTTTTTTTTTTTTTTTTTTGGTGGTGCCAGGGAGGAGGCTGGCCTGCTGCTACAGATTGTCACCCGGGTCTGTACAGGAGAGGGGATGCTGCAGCCCAGCCAAGGAAGCACAGTTCTGGAGATTACAGTCCACAGGGGCTCCTTGTCATGGCAAGGCCACCCAGGGAACAGGTGCTCTGGCATCTGGGAAATAGACGGACTAGGCTCCAACTCCAGTGATAGCCAGGTGAGCAGGGAGGCTGAGAGGCTGAGTCCTGAGTGTGGAGCTTAACGAGAGGACTCTGGGAGCTGACGTGGGTGAAGGATAGTTCAGGATGAACATCTTGAACACTGAGCTCCAGCACCTGCAGTCCTTGTGCGGGCAGGTCGGTAAGTCCTAGTGGTTGGAACAGAGGTTCAGGGCAGCAGAGTGAACAGTGCCACCTGTCCTTCTGCCTTTATCATTCAGCAGCTATTTACTGAACATGTACCATGTCCCAGGGCTGTATGTGTGTCCTATCATGCCAGGGATAAGACAGTGACTAAGACCTTTTCCTGCTGTTAAGTACTTCCTGGTCTAGTAGTCAGTCAACCACTCTGTTAGTCAGCTTTTGCTACGTTATGTTGTAGTAACAAATGAGCCCTAGACATCAGTGGCTTACAACAGCAAACCTTATTTCTGTGTTCATGTTGTGGGTTAGCTTTAGCTCTTTTCCATGTCCTCTGCCTTCCGAGTCCTGGACAGAAGGAGCAGCCCTTACCTGGCACATCATCGTCAGGGTAGAGGGAGAATAGACTGAGAGAGGCGATAGAACCAAACGGTGATTCTGATGTGTCTGCTTGAACCTGTCCGGCATCACTCCTGCTAACAACCCACTGGGCAGAGCCAGTCACATGGCCAGGGCCGGTGTCACCCACTGGGAAGGGGACGTCAACCCTCCCACCGGGAGGTACTGCTCGGCAAGACCCAGGGCTGTGGGTGGAAGTATAGCTTCCCTTCCCAGGGAGAGCGGGAACGTGTGGGGAAGCCACGGTCTGTCTCAGATACAAACAGGTAGTAACAGGAATAGTATAGTGAGGCTTTCTGATAAATAAGTATTAATATAATTCTGACTTTGTAAAATAAGTTTACACATAAAAGTATGTTTTACCCTCAATTAGCTTTAGGGGTTCCGCAGAGAGCCACTGGTCTGAAACTGGGTGTTGTTCCAGAGAGCGAACCCGGAAGAGGAGGAGGGGCAGCGGGGTGGCCACGGCGCCTCGGTCTAGCCGTGGGCACCTGCACAGTGCCACGCTGCGTGGAAGACGCTCCCCTGCTAGTGACCCCCCTGTGCCTCCCGGCGTTGCTCCGGGCGCACCTGTAGGCCGTGCGGGCTGTCCGCAGGCGGGGCCCACACCTGCAGGCCTCTTTTGTGTTCCGTCCTCACACACGCGTGTATCCCGCCTCACCTCACTGTCACATCCACACTCCTTTTGCTCCATCATCAAGTCGGTCAGTGTCTGAGGCACGGGCCACGGCTCCTCTCCCTACAGCCCCACAGCTCCTGCTGCCACACTCGGCACATTCTAGATGCTTAGCAAATATGCTCAGAAGGGAGTTTTGTTGCAAGAGGAAGCCGGTGCTCTGTAGGTCTGCTCTCTTGCCCTCTCCCTGCAAGCGTGGCCAGCGACTGGACGGTGTGGGTGACCGTTGAGTGACACAAGAGTGACTCCAGTCTATTTAGAAGCAGGTTTAAAGCACTCTTTCCCTTGGTTTGTAATCAGTATGGGGACTGAATAGCTCGTCCTATTACAATGAGCCAGTATTTATCTGCACTTACTTGCGTGTGGCTTTGCAAACGCTAGCGGACTTTTTTCAAAGGTATGCATTTGTGTTTTCCAAGGGCAAGGACTGTATCTCCTCTTTTCTTTCATTTAAAAGATTCCCCATGGCACCTGATAAGAGCCGCACGCCCAGTGGGTGCTCAGAAAATCTCACCTATCTCTGCTTCCTTTGAACCTCCACTGGAAACGCACACATGGTCTTGGGCCTGTGGGCCTTTGCAGAGGACTGATTACACACAGGCCTTGATCTTGAGAATTTTGCAGGCAAAAAGGGAGGAAACTCTCAGACAACTCAGATCTGGGCCAATAGCAAAGTTGCCTAATTAACCACACACAGCTCGGCACAGGACGTCTGTGCGCTGAAGCCCCGTCCACGCGAGAGAAACGGTGTTGCGGGACGCACAGAGCTAAGCAAGCGCTGAGCCCTGAGCCAGGCGTGGGTTTGCATGAGCTTTGTGATCTTTTGCAAGCTATTTAACCTCAACCTCGGTTACTTCTTCCATAATGTAGGAATAATAAAAATGCTGGGAATCGTTGTGGTCTTTTGCACCTATAAATAACATCCCTCCGTCCTGCTTGTGTTCTGAATCCATTGAGAGTTAAGAGCAAAGAGCTGGCAGGAAGTGACCAAAATATGACCATTGTTACTGACAAAGGGTTGGCAAGATGTGGCTCATGGGCTTCTAACGCAGAATCCGAGAATTGTGTAGACATTTCCACCAAGTCACAGGCTAGTTTGACCACAGGCATCCTCTGGGGAGGGAAAGACCCGCATAGACGTAGGTTTTGGACAGTGGAAGCAAAAGCGTTCACTCCCTGCTGCTCCCAAGGGGAGGGGCTGAGCCTCAGATCGCCACCCAGGTTTCCTAAGGAGACTGTTACTCTTCCCCCCCAGGAGGAGCCGTGACAGGCTGGGGCGATGGGGAGTGGTACACAAGCAAGTGGGAGGAAACGTGGGGAAGAAGCTCCTGTAGGGAAGGGACAGGTCTTCATGCACCATGTACAACTTCAGAGATGTTAAGTTTCATATCAACAATTTTATAAGTAGTGACACTCGACAATTTTATAGGAAGTGACACTCGAGTTTACCATTTGCTAAAGTAAGCCTTCCAGTGCTTCCACAGTGTTATGAGAAGTTATCCTGTGCCTTTGGACACACACGAAGGGCCATTTCTTACTCATAATTCAGACCTTTACCTGGACGGAATTCTCCCTACTCCAGCTTGGCTTCCATGAAACAAAGGCACTGGCTTTCTCCCAGGGAAGCTGAGGAGAGGTGTGCCGTGGCTGCGTTCTTAAGGCCTGTTCTGTCTCCTTTGCAGTGCAAGTTGGAATTCCATGCTTGTTCTACCGGCAAGAGCCTCACCACCCTCTGCGATGGGCCCTGTCCGTGTCTCCCGGAGCCTGAGCCGCCAAAACACAAGGCAGAAAAGAATGGTGAGTGGTGACCTGGAGAGGGTGTGGGTGTCAGGGAGGGTTGGTGTGGCCAAGCTCTGTCCCAGGTGCCAGAAACAAGCTGGGGAAATGGGCAGACTTGGCAAGCAATTACTGCAGCTTGTTTAGGGACCCTAAATTGAATTGCCTTCAACTACCATTAAAAAGAAGAAGAAGAGCTGAGTGTCTTTGAAAATAATTCCGCTAGACCAAGGTATGCGCTAGGTTCTTCTGGAGGCCAAAGTGGCTATGGTGTGGGAGAAGGAGGTTTTTCAGCATCTAAGACCAGGGCCTGCCCTGGGGTACGTCTTGGTCTTTCTTGAACTCTAATCTCTCGAATCCTTTGAACTTCTCAAGGCCAAATATCAAAACAGAGACTACAGAGATGTCACAGCAGTGGGGAGCATTCTCCCCCAAAGCATTCCTTCATTAATGTATTCTGCTTGTAATGCAGCACAGAGCCAGGGGACTGATGAAAGAGAAAACCTCCCCATGGGTAGCTGTCTGTCTTCCATGGCTGAGAGGGACAGGAAAGGTTGGGCTTATTTAGATGTTTTCATGGTGGAGAAAGTAATGTCATCCCACTGATCTCAGCCCCTTTTTGAGCCAGCCTCGATGAGACTCAAGGTAGAAGTTTGAATTTGCGTTCTATGGAGTTGGCTTTCTCAGCCATAGTTGGCTATTCTGTGGAAAACGTTGACTGTCTGTGTGTGAATGTGTGCATGTGTGTGTACTCCGGTATCTTCTAAGGCCAGCAGCTATTTGCAATAGAGGAGAATGAACAGGGTGTGAGTGTTTATCCATTTGCCTATTTATAAACCATGTTTTCCTTTTCAGGGCAAATAGATGGGGATTTCAAGTCTAAATCTGTTCATGGTGACTTTAGGAATATTGTGTTTAAAGGCTCTTTAGGAGGTTTATCTCAGGATGTGGAAGGGCATTGTAAACTGTGAAGCACTGTGATCACCAATAATCTCCAAAGATTATTGTTGATTTCCAAAAAAAAACCTGATCGTCTTGCATTTGGGCCTGATGCGTTTATATAAACGCAGTAAGAAAAGTTAACTAATGTATTAATACATCAGCCTCTTTGTAGTCTGGTCAGAAACTCTAAAGCCATGTGGTGTTAAGCAACTACATAATCTAGAAGATTAACTTCTGTCTGGAGATTTCTTAAGAATCTCTTTAGGAAGTTTCAGTAGCCTCTCTTATTCCGCGTGTGTTATTTATTGCTTTAATCTGCTCTTCTGTTCTGAGGGTAGGAAACTAAACCAAGAAAGTCAGCACCACTGTTTTGTCTGTAGTACCTATAAATAGGGGTGAATGGATCTTTCCTCAAGGGCTTAGACATCTGCTAAAATTTCCTAAGTTCCATAATGAGGTCACAGGCCAGTTTTCTGGGAGGACTTTATGGTCTTCCCAGTGAAGGGCAACCCTTGTTTCTCAATGGCGGGCTTCATGCGTGAATAAATGAGATCCACTCTGCCGTACAACACTCCGCATGTGGCCTTGACTGCTCCATCTGTTTGTTCAGTTATTTACTGGTAATAATTATTAATAGAACACATTCTTATTGAACCTATGCAAGTAACTACATTGCCGTTAAAAGTAAAGGGATTCAGAAAGAGTGTTGTTTCTGAATTCCGAAAGGTCAGTGGGAACTAGATTACCATTTAGAAATGTTTCATTTCAAGATGTTTACAAAAGCATACTGAGTTAATGGCAAGAGAGAGATCAGGAAGAAAGAAAAATGACTTCATATTGTATCAGAAAAGAGAACATTAATAATACCAACGGTGTGTCAAAACAATTAAAATTATATTTCCTCATCAGTTCCTTCAGTCCTATGCAATTATTTTTTTTGTTCCACTGAGTCTTGGGTCAGCAGTTACCTTTTTTTTATAAAGTCATCTGCCACTGGACTATAAACAGTCCTGGAAATCCTCATTTCAGTCCCTAATACCATTTAGGAATTGTCTAAGAAATTTCACCTTGGAAGCCTATACTAATGCATCTGTTACATGAAGTATCAATATTCAAACTTGGTACAATTTTTTCCATGAAGTTCTAAGACTGTCCTTTGTTAAAGACCCAACTTAGAGGCCAGGAGCACATATGGTCTTCTGGGTCCTTAAGTGCAGCCTTTTGACTGAATCTAAATATTACAGAACAAATTCTTTTATTTTTATTAATACATTTTTGTCTTTTATATTTTTATTTTATTTTAAAAACGAACATATTTAAAATACCAAAGAATAAGATAAGTTTCAATGAAATATCCTCCCAGATTGACCAGTACTATTAGAACATCAGTAAGCCACAAGAACTAAATTGACAGCTGCTACGCTTATGATTTAGTTCTAACTTCCCCAGCCTGACTGGCACCACCACTGCATGAGGCTGGTTGGTGAGAGTTTATGGGGGTCAAGCACTCCAGTCTGTTATCAGCTTTTGGACAATGATGCACTGTGTTTCTGTTTGAAGAGGAATTTGTGGATAGTTGCACAGCTTGATAGTATTTTTTAATTCTGTCTGCTTAACAACCATCATGTCAAAGAAGAACAAGAGAATGCTGAAAGAAGAAAACAGATTTTTTTGATGAGGATTGGGATTGTGATCTTACCTTGTTTCTGCTAAAGATAAGATGATTGGCTTGCTTTGTGATACTGCAGTCAGCATTAAAGAAATTCAGTGCTCATCATCATTAGAACATTCATAAGGACCACAAGTATTTAAATTAAATGGAGAGCACGAAAGGTGGTGTTGCAGAAATTAAAAGATGAAAAGCAAAAGCAAAGAAAATTCTCTCAAGCAACAATAAGACCTGGAAATACTGCCACGGAAGCAACTTGTAAAGTAGTTTATATACCTGGGGAAAAAAGTGAAGCCATTCAGTGATGCAGAAATTGTCAAAAAATGGATTGTCGAAGTTGTAGGATGCTTAGACCCTGAAAACGTTTCAAAGTACAAACAACTGCCTCTTTCAAGGAAAACCGTAATTGATTGGCAGTATGAGTTAGCCTTCAACTTAACAGAACAGCTTCATGCAATACTTCAAAAGGAAAATATGTATGTTATTCAGTTGTTTTGGATGAATCAACTGATACTACTGAATTGGTGCAGGTTTTATTCTACATTTGGGTCATAACAGAATATTTTCTTTGCTACAAAGAGTTACTCACTTTGGGTACTCTTGTGAACAGAATATAGGGAAATAGATATCTTCAACAACTTTAGATATAAATGTGAAGTTGGACTGAATTTGGTAAATTTGTTGAGTGTATGTAAAGATGGTGCACCTTCCATGACAGGAAAACATGAAGGGTTTATTACATAGATAAAATAAAGTGATACTTTCAAAAAGTTACTAAGTATTGTTAACTATGTTTGTGCAAATATAACACAGCATCGTCAGTTTTGTAACGTGCTAAAGTTGAATGATGAGGTATTCAGTCTGGATTTGCCATATCATTCTAAAGTGCGTTGGCTATCTCAAGGATAGGTATTAACCAAAATTTGATCTCTGCAAGAACAGAGAGTTAAATTTTATGAAGAATCAACAATGTGAACTATTGAAAGAAGATTTCTATAGGAATGAAGCATTTCTGTGTGATATGTAAAATCAAAATGACTTGAATATTTCTTTGCAAGGTAAAACTGAGTCTATATATGATGTGTGGCAAAAAACGCAAGCATTTTGAAAAAAAGCTATCTTTTTTCAAAACAATTCTTCTTCAAAAGGAAATTTCAGATGAACATATGTGAGTTAGCAAAGGTCATTGATGAGCAGCATGACATATGTGAATCATTTGAAGAATACGTAGCTGTTAATAGGCCTATTAATTGGAGAATGCAATGAAAAGTTCACTGACTTTGAGAATCGTGACATCACACTCCAATTAGCATTTCAGCCTCACCTAGTTGATATCACCAAGGCCCCTAAAGAACAACAGATGGAATTGATTGAGCTCTCAGTAGACGACATTTTAAAGTCATTCTTTGACACTTAGAAAGATCCAATTGAAACATGGAAGAATGCAGTAGAATACCCACACCTTTGGCAACATGCTGGAAAAATGCTTTCTTGCCTTTTCAACCACTCATTGCTGCAAATCTACTTTCTCCTACCTCACCCAAGTCAAGACACCCTTCAGATTGCAAATGACTAGTACCCATCTAGAGGTTCAACTAAAACTAGAGGGCCTCCATGCTGCAACCAAATATTCAAATGCTTTCCAACAAAAAGCAGACAGAACAAAGTCATTAAAAGGTTAGTTAACTTTAAAATTAACAATTAGTTTTAATTTTTTGAAATCATTAAGTGCATAGTAGTTAGGTTTTTAGAAAATAATGTACATTTTTAAGTATATCTAATTGAAGTTCCCTGAATGTGGCCTTATTTGATTACAGCTGAATTAATGCAGCCTTCCAACAGGAAAAGGCTCCCACCCCCGCTCTAGGCTGTGACTTACAGTAGAGCTCTCATGTGAGCATGAGGGGAAGCAGAAACTACCTGTTGACGG
>CAUYRT010073294.1:0-10577 GCA_963574885.1 Lepilemur ruficaudatus
ATATAAATAGAAAAAATTAGCCGGGCATGGTGCTACATGCCTGTAGTCCCAGCTGTTCGGAAGGCTGAGGCAGGAGGATTGCTTGAGCCCAGGAGTTTGAGGTTGCTGTGAGCTAGGCTGACACCACAGCACTCTAGCCCAGGCAACAGAGTGAGACTCTGTTTCAAAAAAAAAAAAATAGAATGAACTGTCTTGGGAAAGCAAAGGCTTTGGGGAGGATTTTGAAGACTTCTTCCCACCCAGGTCTATCACTCAATGCCCTCACCATGGGAGCCATACTAGCTGTCCCTTCTGGTATTGGTTCCATCATGTTGGTTTGACCCTCTGCTTCGTGCCCAGGCCATACATGTTCTTACAGACCCCTAGAATCAGGCCCTCCTTGTTCTGGCATGTGGAAGGCAACCCCTACTTCCCTGAAGGAAATCCTGCCAATGGATACATGTGGTCAGGATGCTCCCTCTAAGCTAAGCAAGCCTTCTTATGGCTGAGCAGAAGAAAACTAGGGCAGCCATCCTTCCCCAGGGTTTTAACACGAATCACACCCAAGGGCTTATGAAGAGACAGTAGGACATGAAGGAGAATGACCAAAATCAATAAGAAAACCTAACCCCCTAAAGGAAACTTTGGGAAGGTTTTGAGAAAGCATTGTGTACAAAAGGAAAAAGCAAAGTGCTAAGGAAAAAGAACAATAAAGGAGCTTTTTAAAAGCTCTTAGAAATTAAAATTATGGTTGCCTACATTAAAATATCATAAGGAACAATGAAAAAAGAAGTCAAGGAAACTTCCCAGAACACAGAACCAAAAGCAATGAGACAGAGAATGTGAGAGGAAAGATAAGACACAGAGAAGTTACCCAGGAGGGCTAACATTAAACTAACCAGAATTCTAGAAAGAAAGAACAGAGAAAGCAAGGAGAACAGAGAAAACATAATAGAAATAATCTCCAAAGAGAAAGAATACATCTTCAGATTGAAATGGTCCACTAAGGGATGGGCAAAATGAACAGAAATAAAATAAAGAATTAAATTAAATACTTACATCTATGTACCTGCTTTCATACCACAAAGGGAAAAAGATCCCAAAACTTCCCAGAAAGGAAAAAATAAGCCATCTACAAAGGAATACAAATCAGACAGGCATGAGACTTCTCATCTACAACTCTGGATGGTAAAAGAAAATGTAGAAATACCTTCAAAGATCTTAAGAGGAAAGGCCTTTTACATTAGAATTGTAACTACACTGTCGAACAAGAGCAAGGACAGAATAAAGACATTGTCACACATGCAAGGACTCAAATTGTATCTCCTCTGTTGTTGGTAAGATACGTGATGTACTCCAGCAAAATAAATAAACTACGAATGCCAAAGTCATAAGACCCGGGAAGCAGTGGCTCCAATCCAGAAGGTCAGGAAGGGATGTCTGGAGAGGCCTGGTACAGATTGCTCAGGAGAATGAAACGCCCAGGAAAAAAGGGTGTTTTCCCTTAAGTGCAAAAGATATGGTTAGGAAGTTGGGGAAAAAAATATAAGCATATTATAAAAGCAAATAATAGAGGAAAAGCTAAAGCAACTACCAAAACACAGTATGACATATGTATGTGCATATTGCATATATGTACATATGACAATATGTATATAAGCAATTAAGAAAGAGTGGGAATAGATAAACCACTTGTTCTTAACACTAGATGAATCGCTGTGGGTGATTTAGGGATTCAGAACACTGGGCTCACACAGGGAAGGTAAGTGTGACCCTAGCATTCTACTGGTCCAACGTGGAGGAAATTTCCACAGCCATAACGTTGTAGACGCTGCCTAGATTTTCAACTTTTAAAGTCAACCTACATACAAAAACACAGCAGATGTGGTTATGACTGCAAGACTCCACAAAAATATTAACAACCTTGACACTATTATAGAAAAGCCGGGCTCCAAAAGACGGGATGTGGATGGCAGCAGGGGACCCAATATCCTCCTCATTTGAACTGGAAAATTAAAAGTTCCAAAGAAAAGCTGATGAAGAAAAGAAATGGAGGTTTAAGATGCTCTTTAAAATCATAAAAGTAGCCAAAAGACCAAAAATAACAATACTGAGAGGATAACATAGTGTTTAGAAACTTAAAGATTAACTCTCATATTAGAGAGCCAAATTGTATTGAGGAAAAAATATCAGGAAATAAAGGTACAAGCACATTCTGGGGCGGTAATGGTTGTTTACCAAAAGAACTAGAACAGAATAGTGACAAGTGGCCTTGGGATGAGGGCTGGAGAAAGAAGGGCCCACTGGAGCTCTCCATTCCAAGGTCTTCAGTACTTCAATGTTTGCTGACATGACCATGCATTACTTGTACATTGTGATTGTAATAAAATACAACAATGTTAAATTATGAAGAGAACCTCAAGGTTTCTTTCTTTCTGGATCTTTCCTAGGAAAAAGAACAAACTAATATTGGAGTAATCACGAATAATCATGATATATGAAAGAACAAGTTCAGCTTTTACACATCAGTTTCAAGGAGCGAAATCTCCTGCCGGGCTCCGCCTTCCCGTGTTGGAATACCACTCTGGGGCCAGAGGCTGGGAAAATCTCTTTGCAACTTCCAAGTGGACTGGAGGCTCACAGGCTCACAAGTTTCACTCCATTCTGGTATCCTCAGAAAATTAGCTTCAATTGTTCAACTAAATCTGACATCACCGGACAGAGAAGAACCAACATGAGCAGGTTGATTTTGTAAAGCATTTAGCGGAGCATCATCTTGTGAAACAGTAAGTCGAGCCTGGAAAAAAGACCCTAAAAGGCATTTAAACATAAAATGAGTTCTAAAGAGCACAAGTAATCTTCACTTACCACCCTATCAAAAATGTTTTAACTCTTTGTGTATCACCAGATCCACTGTTACTAACACTTTCATCCCCGGCTCCAAAACCCTCTCCCTACAACTTCGAAAGACCACGTTCAATATTAATTTCTAAAATAATATTTTTTCAGAGATATTTATGTTAAGGAATCTATTTTATTTCATTCACAAACAAAACTTACACAAAAACATTTTCCCTCCTGCCAGCTGCCTTCCACTAGGGAAAAGAAAACAAAGCTCCAACACCTCAGAACTTTTTTGTTTCTACCTTGGCTCTTAGCAAAACTGGGTTGTCACTCAAATGAAGCAAGGAACGCTGGAATAAATAAATGTTACCTTGGTCCCAGACAGAATTAGCTAAATAAGGACAAGCAAGGATATGACACACTCCAACATCAGGGTTACAGACACCTCCAAGTTCATTAACTTCCAGAACTCAATCAGACAATGCAGCCCGCAGAGCTGCTCAGCTGATCTGAATTCAGTCCTCACTCCTAATGGCACTGAGTCTCCTCCACACACTCGGGGCAAGGACAGGAGGTTTATGGGCCAGAAGGGCTGCTTTGTGTGTGGACACTACATCATCACCCTGTGTTGTCACCTCAACTCTTCTCAGAGGAGGGACCAATCTCAGCTTTAACACATCAAGCTCTGTTTAATAATAAAGTTTTTAATTGGAATCTTAATACTCTGGACAGAACACAGCAGAAAAAAAAATCTGTGCCTTAGAGTCATGGTCACCTGGTGGCTCATTATGAGAGAGACACTTCAGAAAATCTGAAGATTAATAAGCAGAAGCGTGGCATCAAAGGAACAAGCCTGCACTGTTACCAAAAGGAAAGAATTTTTTTAAAAAAGAATATCCTATTGGAGTACATTTCCAAAAAGCAACTATAAAGTGGGTCTCTAAACCCTTTTCTTACGGGGATGGGGTAGGCAGTCCCCAGGGATGACCGCTCAGCTCCACCTTGACCGGGCTATTAAGCAGTCCAGCAAGCAGTCTGACGGCGACGCTCCCCGACGTGAGAACATGTGGTCACCAACATGAGATATTAACTTCAAATAACCAAGCATGAGAAGAACTCACGTATAAGAGAAATCTAGTGTTAATAACCAAAACCTCAACATTTTGTGCTAGAATCGGTTCCTCGTTACTGTGAACCACCAGAAGATGCCGAAGAGAGGAAAAGAGCGTTTTTAGCAGCTGCTGTGGTCAACGACAAACGCCAGATGAAGCTTTCCACTAGCCTAGATCAGAGGGCATGCCTATAAAAACCCAGAAAGCCTATTACTTACGGGCTTATTAGATTTTAGGAACAGGAACTATGTGCCAAATTAGACATGCTGAGGACGCGCAGGTTTGATATATCAGGTATGAGGCATGGTGAAATCGACATTGACAAAGACTAGCTGTGCACCACCTTCGGAATATGACTGCACGTGCCAACAACATCACTGAGAGGCCCTCAAAGGCTATTAGAGAGCAATAAACTAACGTACTTGGCTGAAATATTAGCAAGGGTCAGAATGAATTCATGTGAAATTTGTCCCCCGAAAGTCTGAGATTCAGGGGAGCATTTCTGATTGCAGTTCATAACTCCTCATAAATTAATGAAAGTCAGACATTAAAGTTAATAACAGCTGGAACGGATCAAGCGGAAAGAAAACGCAGCATCGGCGTGTGTGTTATGTGAATTTCTTGGAGTCCATAAATTTGATGTTTGGAAGGAAGAAGGGAAATGTTAATTAGGAGAAATTTCATACTGGATTTAAATTTGCCACGGAGTCAAAAGCTCTATTGTAAAAAACCCCCTTGGAATCAGAAATCACCCTCACCAGACCTAGGTCCTGCCTTTCATCTTGCTATTTTATACTTGTTGATATGTGACCTAATTGTTTTCATGTGTTGTTTCTTGCTTTCTCTCCCCAAAATACAAAATGGAGAGCCAGGGTCATACCTTTTACTCTACTGTGTGTGTGTGGAGCTCGATTAACATTGAGGAACCAATAAAAATATCTAAAAAGTCATCCTTTGTCTTCTCTAAAAGACTTGTTAAGAATTTTCCATAATTTTTGGACTATTCCAGTTATAGGTACCTTAGGAGATCACAGTCACTCTTAGAAGTCTCCACGTTAGCTTTTCGTATTTTCCTGATGTAGTGGGGGCATTGTTACAGCCTATGTCTTCACTATCCAGATCTAGATCTACCTCGGGTCAAATCAAGTCCCCTGAAACGTAACTTCATACAGGTAAGAGCTGTTATCTCACACTCTTGCCTTTAAAGCAAACATCAGTCCTACTGAGGTCTGTGACACAGAAAGCGATTCCACTGGTCCTCTCCTTGAGGTCTTCATTGACTTTCCACGCAGGGCTCCCATGTCCATCGGTGCCCTCCTTAGCATCCTGTTGCTTCAAGTTGTTGGCTTAAAGTTGCCATGTCTGCCTGCAGCCTGCATGGGCCCTGCTATCCATACGCAGTCCTTTTCTTCTTTCCTTAAATCATCCCTCCAGCCCCTTCACCATGCTTCAGATTCTTTCAGTTTGTCTGAATTTATCTGAGACACCAAAGTCAGGAGACATAACTCCTGTATTAGAACGGTTAGACACCAAGATGCCTTTGTGCAGAAAATGTTCTCTCTCTCTCTGACGGAAAGAGATATTAATAAATAAAGGGAGTGCTCTCTCCCTACCACCTCCTGTCCTGAGAGACAGTTTGCCACCCTACGTGGGGCTGCTTAGAGGGACAGCAAGGGATCTCGCAGTGGCCTCTGTGCAGCTGGAGGAACTGACCCCAAAAAGGGCTTAGGTAGAGCCAGATACTGTATTATCTGTTGATCTGTGAAACCTCCAGTCACTTATACAGGCTGTTTTTAGAACTGCGAGTTCACATAACAAATCAAGATCTTTGATCCATACAGATCACCCATGTACCGAAGCCACTGAGCCATCAAGAGAAGTTGGTATGGGGGCCACAGGACACGGTGGGAAAGACAAAGCTTAACAGGTAGAAAAGCCTACACATGGGACTTCCATCCCTCGGTCCCAAAACCCAGGCCTAGAGCCCAAACTCAAACCAGCACCATGGGCCACAAGATATCTCTAAATCCAGTTAATTCAAGTGCTAAATGGGTTTGTGTGCAAACCAAAGATCATGTAACGAGGTCCTTAGCCCAGTCTTTGGCACACAGTAAATACTCCACATACAGGATTGAGGCAGTGACTGCTACTGCTTCCCAACCCTTATATGCCCCAAAACAGTGGGGCACAGAGAGGACCAAAGGCCTTCCATAATTAAGTGATAGACAATGTCAAGTTCTTTATAAAAGGATCAACTAACTAGAAACATTTCATTGTCCCCCATGTAACAACACCTGGGGCATAGGACCACAGAGGTAGCGATGGCCAGTACCTGCCTCTTTGACACTGGGATACGTTGGAATGATGCCTGGGGACCCCTAAAATGGGGGTGGCAGCCAACCGCTCCTCCCAGACTCCACACACCCGCACTGCAAGCCCCTGCCCATCGCAGCCGGCAACACCACCCCCTGGGTTTCAGGACAAAGTTTCCAAGCACTTCCCCCAGCCAGGCTGATCCTGAAACTCTGCCCACCTAGCCAGGCCCTCGCACAGGTCTGGACAGTCATTTTGAAGTCTCATCAGTTATGGGGCATGGGTGAAGAATCCAAGCTCTGGAGCCAAACTGTATGGGTTCGAACGTCAGTTCAGCCACTTCCGGATCATGTAAAAATGGGCAACTGTCCTTAGTCTTACTGGGCCTCGGTTTTCTTGTATGTCAAAGGGGAACATCACGACAACCTCTCCTAAGGTTGTTGTGGGGATTTAAAGCATCAGAGAGCACAGCCCACAGCACAACATGTGGTACAGACGGAGGGCTCAATTTCTGTGGCTGTGGTTTCTAACAGGGAGGGATCATTTCCCACCTGGGCCACCACACCAGCCTGCTCAGCCACCTCCCCGATTCCACATTCCACCCTCTCATGAGAGTCACTGCACACCAGCCAGAATGACATTCCTAAAACAGAAACCAAGCCACAGCACTCCCTCCATTGGCTTTGTGGGCCCACACCCCCAGCCTCACCTCTCCGACTGTCCCAGCCCTTGGCCAGATCACCCCATACCCTGCTGTCTGCCCCTGGGACTCTGCCACTGCAGACCTCTTCAGTAGAATGCTCTCCCTGCAAATCTTCCAGGGCTGGCTTCTTTCTGTTATTTGGATCTGGTTAAAAAGACACCTCCTGAGCAAGGCCTTCCATGCCCTACCCACCCCATCTAAGGCACATTACTCCTACCCAGGTCTCTCCAGCACACATCAGCTCGTTTATTATCCTCAGAGCATCACCTGCTATTTTCCTGTTGCAGTCCCTGCCTAGGCGTTGGCTGTGTGTCTCCTCTGGCTGATGCGTCAGTTTTGAGAGCAAGGACCTGATTTGTCTTGGCAAATGCTGACTCCTCAGCACCCAGAATAGCGCCTGGCTCATAGCAGCCTCTCCAAAAAAAATGAAGGGAGTTTTTGACATGAGAATAAATATCCATGTACCCAGAGGAGTGAGACTCGAAGCAGCTCACATCAGGAGTGTGATTTAGAGGGCTGGGACCCCTAGAGGCGCTCAGGTGCCTCCAATTGTTCACTGACCATCTCTGCACATCACCAGAATGTGGCGACGTGATGGACACATATTAAGTTTAAAATCCCTAATGATAAAAGGTAGAGGCTACATACAAATGCATCTCCCAGACATGTGTGTATACACACACACACATTACGTAGAGAGGTAAATGGCATGTTTGATCAAAAGGGTCAACCCACTTGGTCAGGTTCGTGGAACCAAGCTGGGACCACAGAAGCCAAGTCAGACAGGATGACAGGTCCTTCGGCAGGAAGCGAGGTCACAAGAAAGCCAGCGTATTGTGTTACTTTCCCCTCACCCGGGGACCTGGGGGTATGGGAGCATCATGACATTCCTTACAAAGGGGAAATGCAGGGATAAGGGAAAGGAAACGTGAAACTTGCCCAATTTGAGAGCAGGCTTATTCCACAAAAGCAGCAGCAGTGTTTGTTTCTCGGCATCCCCCACGTGCTCTTCTCTGCTCCTCTCTAAATTACCTAGGAAACAGGCACCTCCTTTTATTCCACTCCCAAGTCAGGAGCACAATCAGGATGCAGATTCAGGGTCCCCCAGTGGAAGAGGTAAACACCCAGCTTCCTAGAGTGGGCTCCCTCTGACCCGCACAATGTGCGCTGATTAGACCCCTGCTCCCCACAGAGAGGGCTCCAGCCCCCTCCTCGGGGTCCCACCCTCTCCCAGGAGACCCTTTCAGTCCTGGCCCAATTGCGGCTCACTCCACTAATGCAAGTCTTTGTTCTCCTTTTCCCCTGGTGGTGTCAGCTACTGGATTTCCCAGCTGAATTTCACTGTTATTTCTGGACCCTACTCCAAACTCACCGTGTCCCATTGCACAATTTCTCTCGCTTGACTGATGTGAGGGGATTTGGGAGTTTTCCAATAAGATAAAACTCAAGAGTTTTTTTTATTATGAACATTATATGTTGAAGTTAAAACATGTCTTGACACACAAAACTTTGAATTCATTAGAAATGAAATCATTTATTTCCTATGTTTGGGATCTGTAGTTTGTGATCAAGACATTGCGGTTACTGGGGTTATCTAATACACATCAGCTCAGCAGTTGGAGAACAAGTAGACACGGATTTCATTGTCTTCAAGGGAATACATGGCATGCTGCACGAAGGGATGCAGTCGCACATCCTTAAAGACCAGCGAGAGAGCAGCCAGCCAGAGAAGTCAGGAGGCAGCTGGGGGACAGGACTCTCATGTGGGCAAGTCAGAAGGCAGAGGTGAATTAAAATCTCTGCGACAGAGAAACTTAGGTTAGTTACGAGAAATATCGGTGCCCAGAGGTCTGTTGAAAAAGCCACGAAAAAAGTCTTAGGGATCGCACAGGACTCAATGCAGAGGAGGAGCAGAAGCCTGCTGGCCCACACCGTGGCGGCCTGTCTCCTGCCACTCCCCTCCTGAAATCCACCCTCCAACCACAGATTCTTTTCAGGTCCTGGAAGGTGTCAAATCTTCCTTTGACATCCAGGCCTTTGGGAATATTCCCTTTACCTAGACTATTCTTTCCTCACTTCTTTGTCCAGGGCTTAGTTCAGATGTCACCTCCTCCAGGAAGCCTTTTGGGCTGTCAAGTCTGAGTGAGGCATGTCTCCCACCTGCTCCCAAAGGATCCGGCATTCTGTCTCCTCTGACATCTCCTTTGTGTTGACTTTTTCAATGGGCTACTTAACTCTGTTCCACCAGCCTGAAGCACCACAGAAGCAGGAACTTGCTCACTGTTCAGTAGATAGGCAACACTCAATAATACATGCTCAGTTAACAAATGACTCACAGATCGAACAAAAAAAAAGGATACCTGAATGGATCAAACGGAATCTTTCTTCATTTTGTTCTAAGAAGAAATTCATCAAAAAGTGAGGTTAAGGGAAAGCCTGGACCCCCCCCACCCTAACCTTAACCCTAACCCTAACCCTAACCTTAACCCTAATAAGTGAAGACATTAGGAAGATAAGACTTTATTTTAGGAGACACCAAAGTAAAGACCCAAATTTAAAACCTTAAAAAACTGAGGAAGCTGTATCCTTTTCAAGGAATACTATGAGAATCCAAACTGTATCGGAACATAGAGACAAAACAGAGTAATGAAATGCCAGATTGCTTACTCTGTATTAATCCAAACTGCGAAAGGCACAAAGAAGGAAAAGGAAGCCCTCCCCCTAAGAAGTATGAGGATACAAATGTACAGGTACAAGATCAAGAAAGCTAAGGCAGGATGGGAGATTGCAGCTTTCAAGAGACATCAAAGGAAACGTTCTTTAATTATACAAGAAAAAGGAGGAGGGCCAAGGATAATCTTGCCTCTATCAGAAAACGGGAGGGAAAGCTGTTAGCAGACGGCTGTGACATGGCAAGAGTTGCAAGGTGTCTCACGCTTTGCTCTAGGAAGGAGGAAAGAAGGGAGGGACGGAAAGAAACCCTAAGAAACTATTTAAAAAGTACCATCTGGGTGGGTACAAAATTAGAAAAGGTAAATAGTTACAGAGAATCTTTAAACAACTGGATTCATGATCCTACATTGAGCTGCAGATGGGCCTCCTGTTAACATGGACCACACACATACTTAGACACGGACAGGTTGGGAAGGTAGTACCAAAATATGAATCTCCCAAGAAGCTACTGAAGGTAAGATAAATCACAGAAATTTGAAAAAGGGTGAAAACAAGCATTACACTCACCCTAACTACAGGGAAAATACCTACCTGTTCGATATTAGATGGCATCATGGAAGACAGGTGCCGCTTCTGTGTTAATCCCGCAGTATTTAAGAAGAGGCTCCCCACGCAAGTCTACAACGCGTGGCCAACTTACGCCAAAGGACCACAATCCATCTCTGATGAGAATCCTAGCAACTTTAAATGTGCTGCATGTGTGTGGAAGCAAACATTTTTGATGTTTTAAAAATGTAGAATTCTGGGAGGCCGAGGCGGGTGGATAGCTGAAGGTCAGGAGTTCAAGACCAGCCTGAGCAAGAGCGAGACCCCGTCTCTACTATAAATAGAAAGAAATTAATTGGACAACTAAAAATATATGTAAAAAATTAGCTGGGCTTGGTGGCGCATGC
>CAUYRT010073296.1:0-11076 GCA_963574885.1 Lepilemur ruficaudatus
ACCGCTCGGACCCCAGGTCCCGGGGACTCAGCCTGCCTTGTCCTTCCTGTCGCTGGACCTAACTCCGGTCTCCAACTTCGGTCTTTTGTCGCCAGGCTGTGGGCTCTGCAGCGTCGGTCAGTCCCTCGGCCCCGGGTCTACAGGGCTCCAGGCACACGCGGGCCCTGCCCGGCACCGCCGCTCCGGGGGGGCCCCTGTCCTGCTCCGCGCTGGGGTCTGATTTGCTTCGCTGGCGGTGCCCGTCTTGTTTTTTTCCTACGTTTGTTTCCAGTGCTGACAGAGAGCCATGTGTTTTCCATAATTAGTTCCCCAGAGGCATCTTCTTCTATTCTGTTCTCCCCGTTTATTTATCGCGCGGCTTATTATTCCACGGTGACGTTATTCCGGGGTGCATGAAGGAGGGTCTGTCCCAGGCTGGGGCCGTGGCACGGGCTTGCTGGTCCCCACGGGCACTGACTGCATTGGCTCTACTTCTTGGTATCTGCCATTTCCTTCTCCCTGGACCCCACTCCATCCCATATTGCAGCTAGACTCCCATCTGACAGGGGCATCTGTGTCCCCCCACCATGTATCCCCCCTGTCTTAATCTCATCCTCTGCTGCCTCTGAGGACAGCCCCTACTGACTCTTCAGTTCCTCTGTGTGCTGGGGTACACATTCTGGCTCTTTTGTGGGGTGCATGGGTAAGTCATTTTGGAGTCCAGAAGTGGATGCCCAGGATGAGGGTATGTGGAGATCTCAGGATCCCTGCTGGGCGCATGGGCAGACCACAGCTCATCCAGACTTTTACATAGTATGAAAATATGAGGGCAAGGTCCATGCAGGTCTTGGTATCCTCCTCCACTTTTCCCTCAGAGTGAGCAGGTAGGTACAGTGAAAGCCAAGGGAGCCACCCCTTTCATTGAGGAGACTCACGGTGACGGTGACTGGTTGAAGCTGACGGATGAGATAATAAAGAAACCAACCTGTAGCACACAGATGGCCACCCATGCATGGTCTTCTATTTTAACTGAGATCTTAGCGAAAGCTTTCTGAGCCCCCCAGACTGCCATGCAGAATAGACACAAGTCCGCTTGAGGAAGAATTCTCCTGCATGTGCACGCCTGCTTCTATGCATAGAGAACACATCTGGAAGGATGCACCTTCGGACAGCTTATCCTGCCCCAGTTATGTGGCTCTTGGGAGGTTAGCCTGGGGAAGGGGTGGTGGAAGAGATTAATTTGCACTATTTGCCCTTTTACTTCATGGAAATTCTGTATCATGTGTGCATTACCTATTCAAAATTAAATAAAATGCAGAGAGAGAGAGAAACAATGTAAAAATATGAGAAACGCCATATTGGCATGCTGCTATAATTAGAAACAAACACTATAGAATTTCATTTGTATATGAAAAGACTTACACCTTGGTTCCATATGTACAGAGAATCTAAAAAGACTATTATTTCAGTTACTGCTATTCTATTTTGCTTACCTGCAATGGTACCAAGTTAAGGGTTATTTAGTGCAAACCGTTTCAGGTTGCTCACAAATAAAAATATATGTGAATGCTGCTCTTTTGCTTTCAATACATTAAAAAAAACCCCATGATTTATTCATAAATAGCTAATAGGAGCTAAGGCAAAATGTTTTTTCCTCTTAAGCTCTTCCAATAGAAGTTATCTTCGGCTTGAAAACAGCTAGGGAAATTTTAGGTTAATATTTTCAAGAAGTTAGAAGTGGCTAAGAACAAGAGTTTAGCATGAAAGTAATTCCTCAACCATAGCTAATGGTATTCCACAAATCTTTCATGCAATTCAGAAGTAAAATGCAGGCAGAAAATTAGACGAGAGAACAGCTCAGGGGAGAAATGGGCCATTTTTAGTACAAGATGGCTAGTTCTAACCCAGTCTCAGATTTATTGACTGATACATCTAAGCTCACATAACCTGTTTTTTCCAGAATTGAGATATATTTTTAAAAGGTATAGGATCTTGGTTAAAAATAATTCCAGGTAGCCTAGAAAAAGTTGCAGTCTTTAGTAAGCAGCTTTCCCAGGGGTACTCACCCACCCCATGCTCTCAAATAATGTGTCTTTGCACTTATTGCTATCACATATAGATCTACCAGCTACCTAGTGCAAGGTTTCATTGTATAACTGTACAAAACTTTTTAAAATCAGTCTCTTAAGTAAGACCATTTGAGATGTTTCTAATTTTTACTGTGATATGTTGACATAAGAGAAATGTATATGCATCTTTGGCAAATTTCTATTAAGGTAAGTGTACTTTTCTATTGAATTAATATGTATCCCCCACCTGTTGTCCTGATAAAACTTTTTCTAATTATGGTTGCCAACGTAAAGAATCAATATCATACTTCAAGCATGTTACTTAGACCAAACATGTTTAAGAGTATTATGAACTATATAAATTCGAGAATATTTTAGATTGTACAAGTTTAAGACTATTTGAATTTTTTGTTATTGCAAAATACTCTTCAAGCACCATGTGCAAATTGCCATTCCTTGCTAATTTGTGAAGTACTTCCAGAATCAACTAGACATTGGGATCCAAAGAAAAGAAAGCATATAATCCGCATTACTTGAGATTATACTTTCTGCATAAATGCCCCTTGTGTTTATGCTATATATGAGGAAAGAATTAGCAATATTATTAA
Source organism: Lepilemur ruficaudatus (assembly GCA_963574885.1). NCBI lineage: Eukaryota > Metazoa > Chordata > Mammalia > Primates > Lepilemuridae > Lepilemur > Lepilemur ruficaudatus. The sequence goes on from CAUYRT010073296.1 coordinate 2,657, forward strand.
TTTGCCTTTTCTTTTATGTAAGTATTATTACTGTTCAAGTCCACACCATGCTCCAAAGATCTGTCTTGAGTTTGTGCTTTGTGCCATCTGTATCTAGGCTGCGTTTCTAGGAATTCTGATTCCAGCCAGGATGTAAAAGTTGCCTTTCTTAAAAAAGTGGTATAAAGTGGAACTTTAGATGGAGCTTGATGTTTTTCTTATTTGTTTTTATTTTTGGCAACTTTCAGTGATCAGGAATGGCAGCTTGCACATTCATTATTTGGACATTTTAATGTTTTTCATTATGTATGAATTATTTTTCACGATGGTGTGAAATGGCTAGTTATGAAACCCTCTGCAAATTAGCCTAAATGGCACATCAGTTTCATGAAAATCACAGCCTTCAGTATCAGACACAATGACTAATTAAGTTGTGAGACCTAGGAGACTCAGCAAGCAGTTATGGCTCGTGGCATTATCCCTTTGCCTTTCTCTCTCTCTTTTTCATTAACACGCTAATAGTAGCTCAGGAAGCACCTGCTAAAAAAGGAAATTTCTCAGGGCTTAAAGAAGCCTGGGCTGGAGCAGAGGCAGGCCTGCTGCTCTCCCACTGGGGAGACTCTGTTGGGTGGTGATGTGGGCACCCACCAACTTCTGAACAGATGGTCTGTGTCAGAGAATGATCAAAGTGAAAACCAATGATAAATTAGAGAGAGGAACTCACACTTCACAGCCTTCTGATTTTAATGTTCTGTGTGGAACCAGGGCAGCAGGCAGCATTTCCAAATGGGACAGGGGAACGTCCCTCATGCAAACAGATGCTGGAGCAGTGTCTGTTTTCCAGACAGTTTCTGAGAAAGGTCCACAGCACATGGGAACATTACTTTGTGGCAAAAGGAATGTATCCTGAAGCCACTGTTATAGGCCTTCCTTCCTTTCCACCTAAACCTTGACACTAACAAAAGGGTGAGTTGGGGTGACTTCATTCTTTGTTCTCAAGTGAGCACATCACTTTCTGTTGCTCACCAAACCGGACTATTACAGCAGAAAGAAAAGTTGGCAATGGGAAACTGGGAAGCTTTTACTCATATATAATGTGTCCCAGCACTCGCAATATAGACAATAATTTTAAAGGAAAATACAGTATGATTGTGGGAAAGGGATCTATCAAAAACTCAGGAAAAGGACTTTTGGAACCTCCCTAAAGCAATAGCATGAAAGTGATTGAATAATAACACAGACTAAATCCCCCAAGGTCAATAATTTCATTTCCCATTATTGTACAGAATCACCACCTAGGGGGTTCACAGAAAAATGAAAAGCCCCCCAATGCATCACTAACAAAACTTTTTTGCCTACAAACCAGAAAAACATGAAATTTCCCACCCTTTCCCAAGCAATTCTTCTAGTAATGATTTGTTTTCTCCCTCCTTTCCAAGATAACTTGATATGTACTCTTGAGGGAGAGTGACTAACTATTCAATCTAATGTGCAGAAGCAAAACTCTGGCTGAACTCTGTGGCGTGCTACTGTGTCCCCTCCTTCTGCTCCCGACCCACATATAGCCCCCAGGAGAGGTGAGGTGCAGCTGCTGTCTGCAGGACAGCACCAGGGTGTCCTGAACTTGGGGGAAGGAGAACTCTTTTCTTTGTTGCCTTCCTCCTCTTCAAAACCCTCCTGACCCCCAGCCCTGGGATAATCACAGACAGCTTGGACCTCACACAGCAGGCGCCAGGTGACAACATTCACAGTCCCAAACAGTGCTTGGCTTTCTTCACTTCAAATGGACAGCTACAATGGTGGACTTAAAATTTAAACCGTAGAAAGTGGTGTTTCGGCACCTCATTTGTGGGATACTCTGCCTCAGCATGGTGAGCTTTCATTGACTTCCATGAGGGTGCTGAGGGTTATCCAACACTGAGGCAGCTTCAGAACTGATTTAAACAGAGCTTCGAATGTGTGAGACTCGTGGGAGAAACTGCACATCGTTAAGTACGTGGGCTCTGGAGACGCCCAGACCTGGGCTCAAACCCCAGTCCTGCTTGTTAGTTATTTCAATGATCTTGCATGGGGTACCACAGCTTATTTCTCTGCTGAGAAATGAAATACATTGAAATCCAAGGTCATCTGAGAATTAAATATGATAATGCATATAAAACATTTCACACCAAGCCCGGTGAATACTAAACTCAGTAAAAATGCTATTAATTATATAGTCCGAAGAGTTCATAATAGCAGTTCTGGGAGAAAGGGACGGTAACAGGCATTGTTATAAAATTAAACACTGCGCAGTTCTGCAGACTTTCTGGGATCAATATCAGGTATGATATTTTAAGTATAATAAGGGCTTCCATTTTTTCAAAAGCTAAACTCTAGCTAAGGGGATTTTGAAACTATTTTCAGCCCAAGATCCGGGGAATTTAGAATCCTATTATGGTAAGCACCCTCCTCCCCATCATGATCTTTCTCTTTGACAAAGTTGAAGATAATTCACAGGGTGTAAAAATCTCCCTGTAAATACAAAAAATTAAAATTGGATGAAATTTTAGCAGTCCTTTCAACCACTTGTCGTGTGAAGAAGTGTGAAATTAAACTCAGGAAAGTGGGAAAATGTGGTTAATGTCCTCCAGTTATAAAAAAGATGCTGTCACAGGACAGAGTGACAAAGGTCAGGTGGGTGAAGATGGAGGGGGCATGGGGGCAGTCTCAGGTATTATGATGGGGTCAGTGAGAGCAGATTTTAGAACAAAGTGTGAGGCTCCTTTTCACTGAATGACTCTTTTTTTAAATTATTTTTCTTTTTTCCTGAAACATTATAGGAAAGGTGGGTGACAACTGCAGTGTTATGCTGACCTGACCTGCCAGTCTCTCCAGGTTGCTCTTGCATGCAGCGGGAGATCCCATGCAAATTTTGTTTTTAATTGACATATAATAATTGGTCCCATACTTACCAGGTAGAGCATGATGTTACAGTACATGTATACATTGTTTAGTAATCGGCGTACTGAGCACATCCATCATCTTATACCTTTTTCATTTCTGTAAAGACACCAGTCATATCCGATTAGAGCCTATTGTACTCCAGTATAACCTCATTTTAGCTAATTACATATGTAATGATCCTATTTTCAAATAAGGGCACATTCAGAGGTACTGGGTATTAGGACTTCAACATGAATTTTGGGAGATTCAACACAATTCAACTCATAACAGCTATGCTTAGAAATTGCCTTTGTGACTGTCAAACCCAGTGGGTAGTAACGGAGGAACCGGCTGTATCTGGCAGAGCAGAGAATGCCCACACCACAGCGACAGGTGCAGCGTCACACCCCTGTTACCAAGGTCTGCATCTTCATTTAAAAACCCCCTCAGAAGTGCCTCAGGTTATCACTTGGAGGAAGTCACTTATGTTCCATCACTTCTTTTGTCATTCCAGGCTTCCTTCACAGACTCACGGAGCGCCGAGTGCTATCATACCTCCAAATTTCCCAGTTTCCCATAAGCTCCGATGATGCCTGACATCACTATTCAGAAATTCTGCGTGTGTCACTTCCATTGGCATTTTGAATTGCATTTCACAATTGCATGCTTGAAAACCCTGTGTATGAAAGGTTGCTTTGTGGAAATGAAATTATAATACCACACTAAATTTCTAATTACGTGGAAATGTGCTATTTTTATCATCATTTGGTTTTATGAACTTCTAAATACACTCTGTTTAAAATTTTATGGTAATGCTATCTGCATTGTGAGCCCTTTTGTGCCAAGCTTATTGTAGAATGGAAAAATTGTGTGAAATTACATGATTTATAAACTATCTTTGTCATAGGTATAACTACTGCCTCACAACGGTGCTGCAATTCTGGCTAAGAAACTCAAACCTCAAACACATTCTAGGCATTCATTACAGTACAGATAATTCAAGCAACTACCCAGAGTAGAGTCTATTTAGGCAATAGCTCAATGAAAACAGAGGTTTATAATAAAACTGATTAACCTTTAACTGGTAACGGCACTTTGGGGAAACAGTACATGAATCTCTGTAACGTTTTTTCCTGCTGTAAAACTCCATGTGATTTTCAGACTTAATAAATTAAAACTCATTTTGTAGGTGACAGGGTAATGATAGAGGTGTGAATCTGGTTAGAATTTCAGGGATTATAAAGGACAGAGAAGAAAACAATTATTTTGGTGAATATGCATTTAAGATCAGGTGCAAGGGCCAGCGTAGTCACTGTAAATATCTTTCTGCTTTTTCATTCATTCATTGAGATAAATGCACCAGACATTACTAAGTGCAAGAAACAAACATATCTGGCTTTGGGAATCCTAGGCCAAAGACAGGGAAATAAAATTCATTTAATATTCAGTCAAACTGCTTTGGGGAATGAAAGTTATATCACTTTCTTAGGTTAAGTCAACTCCCCAAAATCTCTTGGCTAGCTGACCCAAATAGAAGTTGGCTCAGAAAAATGTTTGTTTATTTTATTCTTGAAGACTAAATACTCCTGGTAGAACATTGGGTAACTGCAAATTCTTCCTTATAATGCTAGCCAAAAAATCATTTTCTTTAATAGGCAAAAACAGAAATGTAAGGTACATGTATCTGTAGAAATTTAAATAAGTGTGTGATGCAATGGAATCGAAAAATGTCCACTCTACCTTTATATAATATGTGTGTATCGTCAAGAAATCAAAACCTTTATGTCACTTTTTATGTGGTCTGACTCTCCAAAATTTGCAGAACAATTAAGTCCATTCCTTGTACACTAAGGGCCACTGATGTGGTCACTTCTAGCTCAAGGCAGGTATCAAGCAGGTGTGTCACCCAACTCTTGCACCCACTATCTGGGGGAAGATGTAGAGGACCTGGGGCCAAAAGAATGGTGGAGGCACAAGATGAAAAAACCATGAACTCGAGTGTCATCATGTGCAGGAAAGCCACAAACCACGTCACACTGTTAGGGAGTTTACAGCCTGTCTTTGGTCCACTCACCCACACCACTGTTCTTTCTGAGAGCTCTCCCATGTTGCCAGCAAGGCCAAGAAATACAATGCCCCAAATCATTTTTTTGTTTTATGACTCCAGGTCAGAATCTCCCAAAGAGAGGAATTTGGTTGCACTAGACTCCTGGGAAGACACCGGGGTTACAGCTTCCCCTGGTAGAGGGGCCCCTGGGAACCACCCACTTTGCTGTCCCCAAAGGGTCAGTCAGCGGGAGCTTCCCAGGTAACATTAAGTACTGGGGTGCATCCAAGTGGGATTTTGAGGACCATCTACTTCAGAGCCTCAGGCTGAGATGTTCAGAGGAAGCTTCCCTAATTTTTGCAGCAGATTTCCTGATCTTCAGCAATTACATAAGACCTAAATCGTTTATGGAACTCTTTATACCTGAAGTGCTTCGAGTGACATCTGCTAGCCTCACTGAACCCTGCAAATCCTGAATAAATTTGTATGTGTCTAGCTGCTGATACTTTAGGCTTATTGGTAAATGCTTATTCTTACAACACAACATGCTTCTTGGCTGCATTCTCTCTTTTTCAAAAATGCAGCCTTCATGAATACATATTATTAGACCTTTTCTCTAAGCCATCTTGCACTTGCTGTGTTAATCTACATCATTTATCGAAAGCCTAAATCTCCATTTCAAAGATACAGTGTCAGTTCTTGAAACACACAGGTTCACTTAACATTCTTAGTTTATAATCTCTTTCCATTTTGAATATTAATGAGACAAAACATCACCCTAATCCTTAGTACTTATGTGGAATTGTTCTCTATATCAGCTAGAACTAATTTAAAGGAATCATCTGTTTAATTCTCCCAACACTCCTTTGAGGTAGGCAAGAACTAGGGAAGAAGATAATTATCTGTTGATATGTTTCTCTCAAATTTTAATTTTTAAATTTATGTAGCTGAAAATAAGAGGCAGCCCCACAAACCAATGCACCTATAAAAATAATGGTTACCAAAAAATAAAGAAACTTGTGTTGTAAATATATTGGAGAATACACAAAGAAATAATGGGTTTCAGGTTTGAGTACCTGTGAGAGGCAGGACTGCATGGAGATGGAATATAAGAGAATCACACAAGTCAAAACACTTAAAATCAATTACAGAATTCTGTCAGTGCTAAGTACAAAACTAATCCAAAAATCAATAGCTTAACTAAACAAAGCAACCATTAGTAAATATAATGGCATAAAATACTCTATTTATATGAAAAACACATGTGGATAAAATAACAATATAAACATCACAGACTATATATACAATGTAGAAGAATGAAACTTTAAAATGAGGTACATAGCAGAAGATAAATGGAAATGAGTATCCTATTAAAACATACATTGTCAAGAAAACTGGCAGGAAGCCAATTTTTATAAATTAGCCTATACATAATATTCAGTGAATATTCAATAAATGTATAAGCAACATTGTTTTTGCATATATATATATATGTAAGATGATTCTAAATTCTTTGGAAAAATAAGTGTGCAAGAATATATAGGACACTTCCAAAAAGGAAGACTAATGAAGTTGAACTAATTCTACTACACATTAAAAACACAATCAAAAGCAACACTAATTTAGATAATGTGACACCAATGCAAGAAGAGACTAAACAATCAACAGAACGTAATTCAGGTAGAAGGGTGGAACAAGATGGCCAAACAGGAACCTCCAGCAATTGTCCCTGGAACACCAAATTCAACAACTATCCTCACAAGCAAGCACCTTTTGAAGAGTCAAATGTCAGGTGAGTGACCATACTACCTGATTTAACATTATGTCAAGGAAAAAGACACTGAAAAAGGCACAAAAGACACTCCCGCATTGCCTGCACCACTCCTCCTCCGACCCTCAGGAGTACCGCACCAGCACACTGGGTAGAGAGAGAATCTGTCAGCCCCCGGGGAGGGAGAGTGAAGTGATTGTGGGGCTTTGCATTGAGATCCAGGGCTGCCCTGGCAGAGGGGAACACAGCACAGGGAAGAATTCAGCTGGTGCTCATGGAGAGAGAATTTAGACCAGCCTGGCCACAGAGAAATCCTCCATCCCCAAACCCAAGTTCAGAGCAGCCCCACTACCAGCTGACAAAAAGCAGCTTGGGGCTTGGACTAACTTTGTAAGGCAATCAGGCCACAAAGGCTGCAGTCCTTAGGCAATTCCTGTGGTTGTACTGGCTCAGAGCCAGTGGATTTGGGGTTCCTGTGACCCAGTGAGACACAAGCAGTACCTGTGTTGTCCCTTCCACAACTCTAGGCAGTACAGCTCAGGGAGCATCTCTTCTTCCACTTGGTGAAAGGAAAGGAAAGAATTCAGAGGACACTGTTTTGCATCTTGGACATCAGCTCAACTACAGTAAAAATAAAGTACTAAGCATATTCCTGAAGTCCCTGAGGCCAGGCTTTAGTTCCTGGATGGCATTTCTAGACCTATCCTGGGCTGGAAGGAAACCTTCCCTGAAGGAAAGGACCCAGTGCTGGCAGGATTCACCGCCTTCTGACTACATAGCCCTAGGGCTTTGAATAAACACCAGAGGTAGTCAGGCACCAGTCTCCATTGAGCTTTGATGAGAATGGACTGGCTTCAGGTGTGCCCTGGCACTGTTGGCCATGAATGAGTGCCCACATCACTCTTCCCCTAACTCCACTAATCCAGCATGGACAGTGGGGGAAGAGGGTAAGATATTTTTTCTTCTTAATGCAAGGGATTATCCCATATCTTACCAAAATTCACCAAGGAGATACCATCAGAAATCTGTAAAAGTCACAGCATAACTAGGCTTGGGACACTTCTAGTACTGCTATGGCTGCAGGGACCAAAGACTTAGACCACAACATTTAATTCCCTTTGAATACTTGGAAAGCTTTCTGAAGAAGGATGGGTTCAAATAAGAACAGACGTGAAAATTAAGATAAATACCTGACTCTTCAATGTGCAGTCATCGATGAACAACCATAGGCATCATGAACATCCAGGAAGACATGGTATCACCAAACAAACTGAATAAGGTATCAACGGCAAATCCTGGAGTGATGGAGATATGTGATATTTCAGACAAAGAATTCAAAATAGCTGACCTGAAGAAGCTCAGTGAACTTCAAGAGAAGGCAAAGAGGAATTCAGAAGTCTACCAGAGAAATTTAACAAAGAGATTGAAATAATAATAATACTAAAAAAATCAAGCAGTAATTATGGACCTGAAGAATTCAACTGACAAACTGAGAAAAGCATCAGAGTCTCTCAACATCAGTATTGACCAAGCAGAAGAAAGAATTAGTGAGCTTGAAGACCGGCTATTTGAAACACAGTCGGAAGAGAAAAAAATAATAAATAAAAATGAAGCACGCATACAAGATCTAGGAAATAAACTCAACAGGAAATATCTAAGAGGAGTTAGAGAGAGGATTGGGGTAGAAACTTTATTCAAAGG
>CAUYRT010073298.1:0-37222 GCA_963574885.1 Lepilemur ruficaudatus
AGCCTAGCTCACAGCAACCTCAAACTCCTGGGCTCAAGCAATCCTTCTGCCTCAGCCTCCCAAGTAGCTGGGACTACAGGCATGCGCCACCATGCCCGGCTAATTTTTTGTATATATTTTTTTAGTTGGCCAATTAATTTCTTTCTATTTATTGTAGAGACGGGGTCTCGTTCTTGCTCAGGCTGGTTTTGAACTCCTGACCTTGAGCGATCCACCCACCTCGGCCTCCCAGAGTGCTAGGATTACAGGTGTGAGCCACCGCGCCTGGCCTAGAAAATACCTTTTTAGCAAAAAATGTATCTGTTTAAAAAACAGAAGATGTGTTTTTTCTGTGGTTCCACCCCTACCTATACGACCTGGAGGAATTCTCCATCATGTGGGCAAGGCAACAAATACAAGATTGTTTCTTGCAACCTTCATTAAGTTGATAAATATTCATTAAGTGGCAGCGATGTGGATGTGCCCAGCATTGGGTGAGACATAGGGAGTGATTGTGAAACCAAAAATTAAAAATCAGGGCCTGGGTGCTCATCAAGAGAATGAATGAATGAGGGATGATTGCTGTAGACCGGATTTTCCCCTCTCCCATTCACATGTGAAATTCTCTCCCCCAAGGCCACGGTTTCAGGAGGTGACCAGGGTGGAGCCCTGGCAGAGAATCGGTGCCCTTACGAAAGAGACCCTAGAGCTCAAGAGGTCTGTTGTAGAACATGGTGATTACAGTCATTGACAACATGTTATACTTGAAAACTGCTAAGAGAATAGACTTTGTGTTCTCACCACAAAAAAAAAATAAGTATGTGCAGTAACACATATGTCAATTAGCTTGACTTAGCCATTCCATGCTGTTTATACATATTTCAAAACATCATGTTGGATACCATAAATATATACAACTTTACGTGTCAATTAACAATTAATAATTCATTAATTAATTTTTAACAGGACCCCCGAGAGCTCCCCTCACTTCCCTCAGGTGAGGACACAGTCAGAAGACGGCAGCCTATGAACCAAAACACAGCCCTCCGCAGACACTGAACCCGCCGGCACTGCGATCTTGGGCTTCCCTGTGAGAAATAAATTTTTATCGTTTATAATCCACCCAATCTGTGGTATTTTTGCTATAGTAGCCTGAGCACACTAAGATGATGACGTATTCGCACACTGCTGCAAACGAAAGAATAAGTAGCTGTATCAACAGCGGTAAATCTCACAGGCAGGGTACTGAGCAGGATGGCCCACGGCCCCACAGCGCCATCCTCGTAATCCCACCCGAGGTCACCGTCTGTCTGTGTGACCTCTCGGTTAATTCTCTTCATTGCCCTTTCAACCATCTGCAGGAATTGTCTCTCCTTTCTCATTCACACTTCTCAGTTATTTCCCTTGAGATCCACTCATGGAATTGAAATCATAAGGACTAAGTGAGCAGCTTCTCCTGGACAGCCATGTCTGTCCTATAGGAAGAACCTTCTATTACAAACAGATGTGCGGTGGGGGGGTGAGGTGTACCTGTCCATTCATTAAAAAAGACTTAGAGTATGTGGCTACTCTGTGCTGGGTGGTGTTTTGAATGGGCACATATTTGCTTTTGCAGAACCTGGAAAACTACAGTCTCAGGAGCAAGCCCCCTCCCATCCCTCTTGAGCTGTGGTTTCCATGACAACAGCCTGAGCTGCATCTGTCACCCACAGCAGGCACAGGGGGAGGAGGGCAGGGCTCCTGCCCATGAAATACCGAGGTGGGGAGATGGGGAGGGCGTCACCACCCGTGGGGGCCCACTGTCCCCCCCCACAGGGGGTTCATGTAAGACTCCCTCTTTCAGAATCAATTTCATCTGAAACCAGCTCTCTGTATCCTCATCTTCAGTTTTTCTGTTGGCTGAGAACACCATCCACCTGGAGAAAATCATGATTTGGGGAACGTGATATTCCTGAGGCTAAGGTGGGAGGATGAGGATGAGAGACATGAAGGTTGTGTGTGTCAGAATCACTTGCCATTTCTATGCAGTAAGCCCGGGGAAAGCCCAGGTGCCCAGGTCAGTCTTTTATTGCCCAGATACATTTTGAGAATAATTGGCTGGTGCCTGTGCCACCCAAATGTGGTCCATGGCGTCACCTGTGAGCTTTGTAGCAGTACAAAGCCTCCGGCCCCCACCCAAGACCTGCCCAGTCAGAATCTGCAATTTTGCAAAATTCACCCATGATTTGTGGGCACGTTGAAGCTAATGGTTATACCGTTTCCCCAATCACTTCGCACTTCCTCTTGGGGGGAAGAGACCTTCTGTGCAGCCTCCTCCAAGCTCTGACGGAGCGCTTGGCCCTTACTCTCCCTGAGCAATGTCTTCCTCTCCCAGTCTCCACTCATCCCAAAGACCTCCTGTCTCTGTCCCCAACCCAGGTCTCCCTCAGGAATTTTACCCACTTTCCACACTGGAGGTGTGTTTGGACTCCCAGCTGCACCCATTTCAAAGTTGGCCCGTTTGTCTGCAACACAACGGATCTCCCCTCTGGGCCGTGCCTGCTCTCCTGGCCCACAGATGACGCTCCTTCCCTCCCTTCTCCTCGCCACTGTCTGTCCTGGTGTCCTCAGGCGTCCGTCGTGTGTATTAATAATCGATCCACTTCTCTCCTCTGCTCGTTGAAGGGCTTTAGGTCTGTGGTGTCCTCAGGAGGATCGAGAAGCAGTGAGTGCACCGTGGTTCACACGAGGAGCCCTGGCAGAGCAAGGCTGTCATCGGACCAGTGGTCCTCAAACTCAGGGGGCTTCAGAACCCCTCCAGGGCTTTTTGAAGCTCAAAGTGAGGGATCCCCCTCTTGGAATTGCTGAATCGGCAGGCCTGGGGTAAGGCCGCAAAACTTGCATTTCTTCCGCGCCCACGCTTGCTGCTGGCCTAAGAACCACACTTCGAGATCCTCAACTTTAAAGTGCCAGATTCTATAAAGACTGCAAAAGAAAATGAGTCACTCAGTGCTCAATGAGTCACTGAGCACCCACTGGGAGCCAGACATGGGACTGACACTCACACACGTGCCCTTTAGCAAATGTACATCAGAGAAAAACTGGATTAATAAACAGCACCCTCCACAGAAATACGCCAGACAGATCTATTTAGAGCAGACATTATTTTTCAGAGAAGTTTCAGGCTCACAGAAAAGTTGAGCCGAGAACACAGAGATTCCCCGCGCACTCCCTGCCCTCACACACACAGCCCCCGCCGCCAGCCCCACCTCAGTCAGGCGTCAGAGTCTCATGAGGAGTTCGCCACCGAGACCCCTCGTGTGTGTGGGTCACAGAGGGGTCTGCGCACCTGTGAGGCTCTAATGCAGCCGCTGCTCCGAAGGAGGCTGAGCTTGTGTGGTGACGCGAATAAGGGGGAGCGGCTGTAGCTGGAGATGAAGGCCACTGCTCACCTCCTGCTGTGCGGCCTGGTTCCTCACAGGCCACAGAGCCGTACTGGTCCAAGGCCCGGGGGTTGGTGACTGCAGATATAGTTGGAATCAAGCAGTATGTAGGCTTTTCGGATTGTCTCCTTTCACTCAGTGGTACGCATTTTCTCCACGTCTTTTTATGGCCTGATAGCTCATTTCTTTTTAGCACTGATTCCATTGTCTGAATCCCATGAGGAAGAACAGCCTTTTCAACAAGTGGTGCTGAAAAAACTGGGCCTCCACAGGAAAAAAATGGATTTTGACCTAAATCCCATATGAGTTGGCACATATAGAAACCTACATGTGTGATACAATTGTGCGTGCACACACACACACGCGCGTGCGTATATAAGTATAAATTATTCCTGCCTCCAGTGAATATGACTACAAGCCCCAAAGGAAACTATGGCTGCATCTTTCTCCTGCTTAAATCATGTCAGTGGATTCCCTTTGCTACGTAAGGAGAGACTTCCTTCCCTACCTGGATCTGTAAGCAGCTGTCACTCCGGAACGTCTACGAAGGCAGCACTGGGGGTGGGATACGCTCTGGCTGCAGAGGGGCTGCCTCTGAGGCTTGCCTCTAAGATTCATTGCATGATGTTTAGACTCTTTCACACACCACCTTTAGGAAAATACAAAAAATCCCTTTGCATATATGTGCATGCACTTATGTTTGTGTGTGAGAGAGTGTGTGAGTGTGTGTGTGTGTGTGTGTGTGTGTGTGTACAAAAGGAACAGAACTGCAGTTCTTCTCATTGACCAGCCGTGATTTCCACCCATGGTGTAACTGGGGTAGCCGAGCGTATCTGGAACTAGCTGGCTATTGTGTTTGAAAACCCGTAGTGCACACACAAGCACCAACTCTGGGCCAGGACACAAGACAGGCCCCCAGTCCACCAAAGAATGAAGAGGCCAAGCTTCTACCCCAGAAAACTAAGAGAAAAACTGAGGAAGATGAACATGGAAGGATATCATCTGGAAAGGAGATGGCTAGCGTTAAGTATTTTCATGGTTTGGAAATACACACCTTCAGAACAGAGGCCAACGTTGAGCTGTTTCCAAGAAATCTAACTGCTTCCTGCTAGGGAGGCGACGTATGTATTGTTTGGTGTGCAGCCGAGCGCTGAGCTGATGAACCACAGTGAGCTTTCAAATTAAAATGTGATATGCTGACTGGACAAGGAGCGGGATCCAAGCAACTTCTCAAGGACCATGAGTCTCCAATCAGGCATGTGCCTCCCAGCTGAACCCTGGGCACAGTTCTGATCTGGCCCAATCCCTCCTGTAGCAACGGGGGCTGGGGGCCTCAGTGAAGACTAGAGGTTCTGGGGGCAGGGAGGAGACAGTGTCCACAGCAGGAAGAGAGTTCTTTTCTGAGCCCAGCACAATACAATTCAGGAGAATGTTTTTATAATCCACGAGGTGGGAAGTGAGTTTTTCAAGTCAATCTGAACATCAACAATCACAAAATAAAAGAGTGTTCAATCTGACTATGAAAACACCAAATACAGAGGAACGTGAAAACCATTATCATGAATAAGATTGAACAGCCCACTCTGCATCATATAAAGCCAGAGGAATTCTATCACTCATACCCAGAGAGTGCTAACTGGTCAAGATGGGAAAACTGAATGTCAAATTAGGCAAGGCAGAAAGGGATCTTAAAAGAGTTCATGAAAGAGAAGCAGCAAAACTTTCAAGAAACATGAAAAGATGCTCCAATCTACTCATGATGCAAAATTGGAAGTTGCTATTCACAACAGCCCAGAGGAGGAAGCAGCCCAAATGCCCAGCGATGGATCAATGTGTAAACAAAGCATAGTGTATAAGTATAGTCGAATGTTACTCAACCTTAAAAAGGAAGAAAATTCTGACACACGCCACAACATGGATGGACCTTGAGGACGTTATGCTAAGTAGAATAAGTCAGTCACAAAAAAGACAAATATCATATGAATCCACTTATATGAAATACCTAACCCTGTCAAATTCATATTTTCAAAAAGTAGGATGGTGGTTTCCAGGGACTGAGGGGCAGGAAATGGGGAGTTGGTGTGTAATGTGTACAGAGCTTCAGTTTTGCAGAATGAGAAGAGTTCTAGAGATGGGTAGTGGTGATGGTTACACACCATCACCCAGTCACACATGTGGCCAGTGGCTACCATGTTGGCCGGTACAGGTGTAGAGGGTGCTGAGATGTTCTTGAACCTGTATGCGTTCACCTTAAGAGCCTGGAAAATTCCAGACCCCGAGGAGGCTCTTTCTCCATGGAAACGCTAGCTATGGTTTCCACGGCGACAGCCCCTGCAATGATGGGTGAGAGCTCTTGAGGGATGAACAGAGCAGAGAAACTCAAAACAAAATAGCCTGGTTGGTGGATGGGGTGCTGGGGGAAGGGACCTGCAGACAGTCACCCCAACAAGGCCTCACACAGTCACTGATGGGTGAAAAACTGCATGATCAGATGGGGTGTGTGTGAAAGAAAACAAAATGGGCTCCTTTGGGTTTTAGCACCCCCTATTAGAAATCACCAATCTCCTAAAAGCCCTAAGGCTAATAGGAGTTATCTATCCTGCCACTCTTTACACAGTCATGCATTTATTCACAGGATAAAAACTGGCTGAGACCCTCCCATTTGCTAGACCCTGTGCTAGGAGCTGGAATCACAAAGACCAACTCAAACCGGCAGAGCCTCTGCCCTGGGAGAGTAGGGAGAAGTGTGATTTCACTCAAAAATTTAGTTTTATTCATTATTTGTCGCACAAGTATTCAGTGAATCTCCATCACATGCCAGACACCTGATGTGTTCCCCAAATTCACAGGTTGAAATCCTAACCCCAAGGTGATGGTATTAGGAGGTGGGGCCTCTGAGAGGTGATTAGGTCATGGGGGTGGAGCCCTTATGAATGGGATTGAGAGAAATCTCTTGCCCCTTCTGCTATGGGAGGTGACAATGCAAAGACAGTCCTCTGGGAATGCGGGGGAGGGTCCTCACCAGATACCATGTCTGCTGGCCCTTTGATCTTGGGCTTCCACCCTCCAGCTACCCAGTTTGTGGTATTTCCTCATAGTAGCCTGAAGGGACTAACAGTCCATTTTTACTGATTTCTATGGCAAAGACTCAATTTCCAAACAAGGGCATGTTCATAGGTTCTGGGTAGCCATGAATCTGGGAGGGGACACTATTCAATCCCATACATGGCCCAGGCTCCTCTCAAAAGGACACTTTCTGTCTTGGATAGACTGGAAAGTATACAAATATACATAGGGTGTCACCCAGCCAGACCCTGATCTGGTGACAGGAATATTCTGTCCTGGGTCACCATCCGGACCGAGTGGCCTTGTCTGTGCAAACTAACCAGGCCAGAGCCCAAACTCCAAGCTGCCTCCTCTATGTGCTTCTTACAGGTCAGGAGGCAACATTTCTCTGCCTTGGTCATCCCGGGGCCAGGTACCAGACACCGGGAGCAACTCTTCTGAGAACTGCTGACCTGAGCACCTCCCCTCCCTGCCTGTTCCCTCCTGCCCCTTCCTCCCTCACTCTGCTGCCTCCTGGCTGAGGTGCTTCCCCGGGGCCGCTGGGTGGCCTAGTGTGCCCCCTTCCTTCAGGAACTGTGAGTCACAAACCACTTTTTCAATGGCCATTGTCTATTTGCCCCACCACACCTAAACAGCAAGAAAATCCACCTTTTACAACATAGCAGCTTCGAGGCTCTGCAGCCAGGTGGAAATCACAAACAGCCAAAACGTTATTCTGGTGAAGATACGGCCATCACCATCACCATCACCCAACAGGCCTTGATTAGCCCCTGCATCTGCCAGGGGAAATCCTCCATCTCCCACCAACAGATCTACCTCGAGAAAGCAGGGAAGGTCAAAAAGCAGGGAAACTCTGAATTTGTGTGTTCATGCATTTACACATGCATGAAAGTATAAGACAGGGGGAAGTCTCACTTAACACTGATTCACAGTATTGGTGGGGCGAGTCAAACCCTCATAGCAGTAAGCAGGTGAGCGTGCCACCCCACAGCTGAACACACACAGTATTTGTGAGGCACTCACCCTTATCACAGACTTAAACTATCGCCACTGTGTCTCTGTGTGCCCAAGTCTCTCTCTCCTTTTTCTTATTATCAGAACACCAGTCACTAGCTTTACGGTCCACCCTAAGCCCAAGATTATGTCATCTCAAGATCCTTGACCAATTATATCTGCAAAGACCCTATTTGCAAGTAAGGTCACATTCTGAGGTTCTAGATGGACATGGATTTTGGAGGGACGCAGTTTAACCCACCACAAAACCCGAAACAGACAAAAAAGAGCTCAAAGAATCTGCTCACAGTATGCAGATTTCCAATGAAGATAAGCTTCAAGGTCCCTCACTTCCCCGACAAAGGTCTGGGAGGGGCCCTAGCAATGTTCACACGGTCCTGTAAAGGCTGCAAAAGTGAGATTTAACAAATTGATGAAAAGCACCTCATTCTACTTTGACCTTCCCTTCCACGCAAAACCTTTCTGTCGGGTGGCGTTAAAGTGGCCATGGGCATTTTTAAGCTCTACCTAGTTGAGGAAAAGTTGAGTGGAGGATACATTTAGTTTGCATTTAGTAGAATGTGTTGGGTTGTGAGATTGAGCAGATAAAAATACAGGACACCCAGTTAAATTTGAATTTCGGACAAACAATGAATAAACTTTTAGTATAAGTATGTCCCATGCTGTATTTGGAACATACAGCAAAGTATATGCGGATCCTAAAAATTACTCATTGTTGCTGTGGTCTGAATGTTTGTGTCTTCCCCCCAAATCCTAACTCCCGAGGTGACGGTATTAAGAGGTGGGGCTCTGGGAGGTGATTAGGTCATGAGAGTGGAGCCCTCCCTAATGGAATCAATGTCCTTATAGAAGAAACCCCAGAGACATCCTTCGTCCCTTCCACCATAGGAGGACACAGCAAGAAGGTGCCTTCTATGAACTGGAAAGCAGGTCCTCACCAGACACAGAATCTGCTGGTGCCTTCATCTTTGACTTTGCAGCTTCCAGAAATGTGAGAAATAAATTTCTGTTGCTTGTGAGCCACACAGCCTATGCTGTTTTGTTATAGCTGCCCAAACAGACTAAGACCATTATTTATCTGAAATTAAAACTTTATTTGGCAACCCTATTTCTGTGTTATTAGTAATGATAAACTTACATATAAAGAGAAAGTTTATATAGTATAGAGTTATATATAAAGTTATGTATATTATATAGCTATATACAAAGAACTATACATTTATTAGTAACCATCCTGTGTAATAATGGCCTCAGAAATACCCCACCTACCCACTGTGCTGACCCTGCATCAATGCACAAAGGTACGTGACAAATATGAACATGGCCTGCCACTGAGGGCATCAGAAGTATGAGAGCTGTGGGAGAGAAACAAGGTTTAAAATGTACAAAGCCAGCAGCCAGTCGTGAAAAGTCCTTCTGAACAGCAGAAGTGTACAATGTGTGTGTACAGGGTTCAGCGATCGCTGATGCTTACTTAGTTAAGACACAAGTGTCCCCTGTTAGCCACTAACTCATTAGCATGGTGTGTGTGGTTATAACATTGCAGGAAAAGCATGACATCGAATCTAGCAGCATCCCTGTTTCACTTGGGACAAACCAGATGGAGTTCTGCAAACAATGAGGATGACTGTCTGTAAAGATGTATTTCGGATGCATTTAGTCCTCAGAGAGTCTGGTAGCTTCAGGCAAAAAGCCGCATAAAATTCCCTCCAATGCAAGAAGCATATTTCAGAGATACAATTCCTGTACACACTAATCAGTCATCAATTCATCAGTCGTGACGGTGAAACCATACTCTGAATACACAGTTTTTCAGCACCACTCAATAAAATAGAATTACAATTTCAAAAAGCATTTGAACTGCTCTTGTGTATGATTCAATTTCAGATTCAATTTTTTAAAAAATTATCAATCACATCAGAATTCAGATATGTCAAAAATGGAGTATCCTAGTGGAAGCCAAATTTCAGTCTGAAAGAATACTGGCAGGAGCTTCAAAAATGTAAAAATAACTATTAATAAAAACATAGTTGAGCAAAATCAAGATGATAAGAAAAGGAATTGTGACAGCCAAAAAGATAAAGATGTAGATAATGAGAACAATTATGGAAGATATTTCTTTAAAAAAATGATAAGAACTAAGACTCTTCCAAATGAGAAATTAAAAGCAGAAAGAAAACAGAAATAATAGGAACTAAAAACACAATTTTGGAGGTCACCAAAGCATATGCAAGGAGATTACATCATTTATAAAGAATCCACTGAATACGCAATGACAGTAAATAGTCTGTTGTGACATTCAGGCTAATCTTTATGAACACTAAAGCTTGCCTTTCATTGTTTTGTTTACAAACGGCTTTCATCCAGACTAACATTACTTACATCAGACGAGTTTTGAAACCGAGTCAATATACTGAGAGCCCCTGACCCGATGCAGATTTCACAGAGTACAGAAGTCTCTGTTTACTCAGATGATACGTTATTCAAATAAAAATGCACTCAGCCAGACGAAAGGGAATATTTATTTTTCAAATAACAAAAATTTCATGGGTGACATTATACTCATCGAACACACTTAGGGAAAAGAACACACATCGAAGTGAGAAAACAAATGTGCCTTATTTAAACAGAATTGTTTGTAGAGTACAAATTAAAATGCTGGGGGAAATATTTACAAAATGAAGTGGCAAATCAAACAATCTAAGCCAGATGCTGAGTACACTCCAGTGTTGACTCTAATCAGATGGTGATTCACTTGGATTTGTTACAATGAAAAAACCTACTAGAGATTTTTAAAAAACTCTTCTGCCTGTTGAAAACCATCTATTCAAGACATTATTCAACAAAGGGAAACAAATACTGGGCGACCATAACCCACCCTGAACATTCGTGGTCAGTGGTGTGATGGTGCAGCTGTTCTTAAATTTGAGGTCAAAAGCTGCAAGTCTCTTTAAAAACATCGATAAATCTCTGAGAGTATTATGAACCACCCATTCCTTTAATGTTGGTAGAGAAAAAGCCGCCTGCACAGAATCTGAGGTCATTGACTATCTTCATGTATTCCAACAAGCATTTTCTTTTCAAGATCATCTCATGGATGGAGTATTTTTTTTAAAAAACAAACAAACAGACAAAAAATTCCCCACATTTTAAAAAAGTTGTGGTGAAATACACATGAGATAGAATTTTCCACCTTATCGATTTTCTAATGTACAGTTCAGCCGTGTTAAGGACAGTCACGGTGTTGTGCAACCATCACCACCAGCCATCCTCAGCAGTCTTTTTCTGTAAAACTTAAACTCTGTACTCGTTAAACAACAACCCCCCACTCCCTCCTCCCAGGCCCTGGTAACCACCACTCTACCTTGTGACTCTATGAATCTGACTGCTTTAGGTATCTCCTATGAATGGAATCATACAGCATTTGTCTTTAAGTGACTGGCTTGTTTCACTTAGCATAATGCCATCAAGTTTCATCCAGGTTGTTGCATGTGTCAGAATTTCCTTCCCTCCTAAGGCTCAGTAATACTCTGTTGTATGTATAGACCACATTTGTGCTTATCCAACCATCAGTAGATGGACACTTGGGCTGCCTCTACCATTTGGCCATTGTGAATAACACTGCTATGAATATGGGTACACAACTATTACTTCACAACCCTGTTTACAATTCTTTTGTGTATATGCCCGGTGGTGGCATTGCTGGATCATACAATGATTCTATTTTTGATATTTTTAGTAACTGCCATACTGTTTTCCAAAACACTTGCACCATTTTACATTCCCACCAGCAGTGCACAAGAGTTCACTGCACCCTTCCAACACTTGTCATTTTCTGTGTGTTTGTGTGTGTGTATTTATAGTAGCCCTATTTACTAATGGATATCAGGCGATGCAATATTTTGAAGCCACTTGGCAACCTAGATTTTTCTTAAAAGACTCCAAGCATACCAAGATACCTGCCCATCATAAAGCTGCAACATGACTTTTTTCCTACGTATTTTTAGTTGGCCAATTAATTTTAATTTTTAGTAGAGACAGGGGTCTCATTCTTGCTCAGGCTGGTTTCGAACTCCTGACCTTGAGTGATCCACCCGCATCGGCCTCCCAGAGTGCTAGGATTACAGGCATGAGCCACCCGCCCGGCCTGCAACATGATTTTAAAGTGTCACTTTAAAGATGCTGAAAGACATTCTTGAAGATTATGAAGAGCATCCAAATCACAAACATGATACAAAAGTCTATTCAAAAAGTTGGTGAAGATTGAATACACCATTTCCACTATAATATGAAAAAGTATTTTGAAAACTTTTCCAAAAAAGTTTAGGTTTGAATGTATATGTCATATTTGAATTTACTAAATTTAATAAAGAACTAGGGAAAATCCTGATAGAAATTTAATAAAATCAGAAATAAATATAATAAGGATGATTAATGAAGCCAACAGAAATTTTTTGTGACATGGATGAGAAATTTATAACACAAAAACTTTTTCAGATCATATCAAAGTCAGTAGTAAATCACTAGGAGCTAAATAACCCATAGAAGTAGTGAAGAGGCTCTTTGATTGTTGAACAACTCAGTTTACAATTGTTGAACATACTAGAAATAAAAAAAAGTAAATCTCTTACTGAATTAATAACAAAAACTGAATCAACAAAAATATGTAAAACTCATAAAAAACAATTGCAACAAGGACACTGACAACAAATGGGTTCATGAATCCCATCAAGTAACAGAATATTTAAAACCAGTCCCTGCAAAGGGAAACATGAAAGGCACTGAAATATCACTGTTTTTGTCATTTATTGCTATGTAAGAAGTGGCCCCCTAACTCAGCAGTTGCAAATAACAGACATTACCTGGGCGTGGTTCAGCTAGGTGGCTCTAGTCCCAGGTCTCTTGGGAGGCTGCAGTCTGACGTGAGCCAGGACTGTGGTTGTCTCCAGACTCCAGTGGGGGGGTTGGCCTCTGGGCTCGTCCACAGGGTTGCCGACAACCTTCAATTCCTTGCGGGCTCCTGGACGGAGAGCATCAGTTCCTCACCATGTGAGCATCTCCAGGCAGCTGCTAATGTTAGGGCCGGTGGCTTCCTTCACTGTGAGTGGCAAGGGAGGGAGAGAGAGAGACAGACAGACAGACACTATGAGGGAAGCTGCAGCCCTTCCACACCCCAATCCTAGAAATGACATCCCATCATTCTGTCAACTGATATTTGTCAGGGGCTGAATTTTGTTCCTCCAACTCCCAAATTCATATGTTGAAGTCCTAGCCCCCAGAAACTCATAATGTGACCATATTTGGAGACAGGTT
Organism: Lepilemur ruficaudatus; assembly: GCA_963574885.1. Taxonomy (NCBI): domain Eukaryota; kingdom Metazoa; phylum Chordata; class Mammalia; order Primates; family Lepilemuridae; genus Lepilemur; species Lepilemur ruficaudatus. Next base: position 12,795 of record CAUYRT010073298.1, read on the forward strand.
CATTAAAGAAGTAATTAAAGTAAAATAAGGTTACTGGAGTGGGCCCTCGTCCAATCTGGCTGAGGTCCTTATGAGAAGAGGTGATTAGGACATGGACACTCACAGAGGCACTACCCGTGAGCACACAGGGAGAAGGAGGCATCTGCAAGCCAAGGAGAGAGGCCTCAGAGGAACCAGCCCTGCCCACACCTTGATCTGGGACTTCCAGCCTCCAAAATGAGAAAATAAATTCCTGATGTTGAAGCCACCTGGTCTGTGGTCTTTGGTTATGGCAGCCCGAACAAACAGAGACAGTATTCTGCCTGCAGCAATCAAGTCCCTCAGAGCAGCGCACGCCCAGGGGGATAGGACTAACAAGGAGGTGGGGACCACTGTGGCCATCTTAAAGGCTGCCTGCCACACAGGCGAAACGCTTGCAAGGCATTCCCAAGCTTGCAATAGTCCTGAGAACTCGCACGATGGTACCAATAATGGGTTGGGAGGTGAAAAGGAACTTTTCTAAGACTTCAGGAACAAAATGGGTCTTTTTTTTGTTCTATCGTTCTAGAGCAAAAGCTGCGTTTATCTTCTTCTTCTAAGAAAAGCCATGTTACAAAATTATTTTCATAATAAGAGGTAATCAAAGAGTAAGTAATCAAAAAATGTAGGAGAAAAGGTGTTATGAAGATGCATCAAGCAGTTAGTTAATGAAACATTCTATGTCATTTTTGGCTTTGTGACACTTCATGGTATTTGAGTACCTTAGTAGTCTTTTGAGTAATTAGCTGTGATTTCTGTACTCGTTCTAAATACATTTTGCTTGTAACAAATTTTCATTTTTTTTTTTGTCATTTCGTATTCTTTTTCTGAAACAGGGTCCTTTACATTATAAAGCTTCAGGCCCCACTAAACTTAGATCCTGGTTAAATGTTAAATAAGAAGGCATGCTCAAGCCTCTCTTGTGTTCCGGAACTCAGACTTCAAAACCGAAATGAGATGTCACTGCTCCCTTATCAGACAGTCACAGGTGAAAGCTCACCCAAGGTTAACAAGAAGGTGAAGAAACAGGCATTTTCACTGGCTGTGGCCGAGGCGTGGATTTGTCTTTTGCTAGCAAATATTTTGGCAATGATTAGAAAAGTTTAAAATGTACATAGCCCTTGACCTTAACACCACTTCTGAGACTACCCCTCCCCACCTGAACCCCCACGAAAGCCACTCGCCTACATGAGGCTGAGGACAGTGTTGTCTGCTAATGAAAGAAACTATTAATGAAAGCCAGTGCATGGAACATTTCCCCAAGGATAAAAACAGAGGCAGCAATACTGTGTGCTACAGTCTGGAATAAACTCTTTAAAATCAAATATGTGCTGCTGTTTTATTTAAAAAGAATATTTAATGTCATGACAGCATGTTATACAAAAAAGGATAAAAAAAAATTAGATTAGTCGGTGAGTCACTGGATGTCTTAATTAGCTTGATTTAATCATTCCATAATATATCCAACCATCACATTGTACCCCATAAATATATATAATTATCATTAATTTGTCAACTAAAAATTAAATTAAAAAAACAAGAACAAAAACTCACACATGTGCCACAATCTCAATTTTGGGCAAAAATAATTTATTTATTCATTACTTATATTCACTATTTATCTAGAGCATCTACTACCTAGTAGATACTCCACAAAGTTCTGGGGACACAGTGGAGACCAAAGAGAAAAAGCTTCTGCCTTCATGCGCCTTCCTCTTAGTGGGAGAAACAGAAAAAAAAAACTACCAGTTGGGAGAGCAATACAAACCTGTTGAAGATATGAATTCTCCACCACTCAGCCATTACATTTCCCCAACAAATACTCTAGAGAAACTCTCTCTCATGTGAGCAAGGTCAGAATATACATTTCAGCACTTATTTTTTGGCAAATACTTACTGTGTGCCAGCTTTTCTAGGGTTGTTTGTATGAGCAAATCTAAATGTCCTCCATCAAGAGGGTAGATCTATAAAGTAGAGAGTATTCACATGGTAGAATACTATTAAGCCATTTAAGTGAGTGAACACAAGCTGCGTGTTTCAACATGAACGAATCTCCAAAACATCATATTTCATAACGAACACAAGTAGCAATATGATGCCATGGATATATCACACCTCTGACCTGGGGATCATGTCTCTCTGTGATATTTTCCTCATTGCACTTGCAGTTGTTTGAAATTGTCTTCTTTTGTTACTTGTTTACAGCTTCTAGTTGTTATTTTTCTTTCATTACTTGTTTACAGCTCTCAGTTGTTATTTTTGAGTTCAACGGACAAGAGCAGCTACGCCTACACCATAGGTCTGCTGGGACCAAATGCCGCCCCCGGATTTCTGTGCCTCACTGAGGATTTTATTCCACCAGTACAATGACATTTATTGCTCCCTCTTTCAGTAATCAGATAGACGTGACAACTACAGGATGACATTTGTTTTTTAACCCACACGTTTACCTCTAGAGCCTGGAAAATTCCAGTCTAAGAAGGTTTCTGCCAATTCCCAGCTTTTTCCCCTCCCCAGGCCAGACTGCAGTTTCCATGGCAACAGATGTGATGTGATTGCCTCTATGCAGGTACCAGAGCAGGAACAAATGGGACCTGGGGGGAAAGGGGACTTCAGGGAGTACGGGTCACCCCCAGCCCCACCTCGGCTCCTCCCAGACTCCCTTTGAAGGTCGACTTCATATGAGACCAGGTTTCCAAATCCTAGAGCAGCTTCTTGTTGATTGAAAACCCTAGAAAAGCATGATTTGGAGAATTTCATTCTGCTGGGGCAGAGGTGGAGGATGGATGGGGAGAGCGAAGGAGTAAGCGGGAAGAATGAATGAAATCCAAACTAATTGTCATCTGTACGGTGGCTCAGGAAGCACGGCCCCTGGACCAGCTGCGTCAGCATCACTTGAATGATGGAGTTGTTAGAAAGCCAATTTGGGGGCTCCACCCTGTCAGCCAATTTTAATGAGCCCTCCAGGTGTGTCTGGCACTTGCTTAAGTTTGAGAAGTGCCGTTCTGTATGGCAGGTTAACACCTACTGGTTGGATGGTATTTTCCCTGTTCTTCACCTCCAGACAGGAAGGACTGGGCATGAAGTCGCAGGTCCCTGCTCTACCTTGGGCTATTCCCTCTCTCCACGCTCGCCTTCCTTCCCCGCCCTCCTTAAATCTGCATCATGCCTCTGTCTCTCCCCATCTCCAGCTTCCTTCTATCTCCAGCTTCCTTCTATGCACAAATGCCAGGGACTGGGGGGTGGTTGTTTAGTGGGCTCAGAGTTTGCTTTTGGGGTGATGAAATGTTCTGAAGAGAGATAGAGGTGGTGGTTGCACAACTTTGTAAATGTGCTCAATGCTGCTGAAGTGTCCTCTTTGAGTAAAGGGTACAAAGTTCCAGTTAGGAGAAAGAAGTTCTGGGGATCTGTTGTACAGTATGGTGACTATAATTAGTCAAATGAATAGTATATATACTTGAAAATTGCTAAATGCTCTTGTCACAAAAATGAGAGGTGAGGTGCTGGATAAGTCAATTAGCTTGGTTTGGTCATTTCACAATGAATACGTACATCAAAACATCATGCTGTATACTATAAATATATACAATTTATTTGTCAATTAAACTGAATAAATTTAAATAAAACTGTTAATTTTATGATTTGTGAATTTCACTCCATAAAATAAAAAAAAAATACAATGGAATTTCAAACTCCAAACTCAACACATTTCAAAACTGATCACATTATCTATAAGATCATGATTAATCAGGTCATGATTTTCTTTAAAAAGCACTGCCCAGTAGAAATATTACGTGAACCTTGTACTTAATTTAAACTTTTCTAGTAGCCACATTTTAAAAGGCAAAAAGGAAATAGTTAAAAGTAATTATGGTAATATATTTTATTCTACCCAACATAACTAAAATATTATCATTTCAATGTGATTCAATATAGACTATTATTAATGAGATATTTTGCATTCTTTTTTTCCTACTAAATACTTCAAAAGCCAGTGAGTAGTGGTTATTGTTGAAAAACATTGTGTACAGGAACCATTGAATTGTCCTTTTTTAAATAGGTTAAATGGTAAATATTGTTATGTATATTTTACCACAATTTTTCAAAAAACACACTAATCCATACATGTCAAGAAATCCAACAAAGTTTTGATTTTTCCCAAGATACTATTTTGATGCTTGAAAAAAAATCAAAATCTTTCTTTTTAATCTTGGGTGATTTTTGTACATCCATGTTCATAGCAGCATTATGCACAAAAGCGAAAAGATGGGAGAAACACAAGTGTCCATTGACAAACAAATAAACAAAATGTGGTCTACACATACAACAGAATATTTATCAGCCATGAAAAGGAAGGAAATTCTGACATCTGCTATAGCGTGGATGATCCTGAAAGATGTTATGCTCAGTGAAATAAGCCAGTCGCAAAGGACAAATGCTGTATGATTCCACTCACCTGAGGTCTCTTGAGTAGTCAAATTCATAGAGACAGAAAGTAGAATGATGATTGCCAGGGGTTAGGGGAGGAGTATGGGGAGTGATTATTTAATAGGCAGAGTTTCAGTTTTACAAGGTGAAAAAAGTTCTGGGGATGGGTGGCGGTGATGGCTGCACAACAGTGTGAATGTCCTTAACACTGCGGAACTGTGCATTTAAAATGGTTAAAATGGTATACAAAATATGTGGAAATGAAAAAGAAAGAAATTAATAAACAAAAAATAAAAATAAAAGAATAAAATGGTTAAAATGATAAATTTATGTTCATGTGTGTTTTACATTTAGTCTCAGTTCACAACAGTCACATTTCATGTGCTTAATAGCCCCACGTGGCTAATGGCTGCCATGTTGGCCAATGGCTACCATGTTCTACCAGTTACAGAATGTATCTCCACCTGCCACCAAATGACTCTCACATGCCCTGTCCTCTCTGGTGTCACTGTGTCCACCTGAGCATAAGACCACACCGTTTCCTGTCTGAAGTCTAAAGTCTAGACCAATGGGGCCTACACTGGTCTGTCACTGAAAGAAAATAGGGAAAACTCTATTTCTATCTTTTAACCTTATTATTTGAAAATGTGTATTTCTCATGTTTTATAATATTCATGTTTTATAGGGTGGTGAATACAGACAAGTTACAAATAAATAAATTTATACAGTTGGCTCTTGAACTGCAGGTTTGAACTGTGTGGATCCACTTACATATGGATTTCTGTCTGCCTCTGCCACCCCGAGACAGCAAGAACAACCCTTCCTCTTCCTCTTCCTCCTCCTCAGCCTACTCAACATGAAGGTGATGAGGAGGAAGACCTTTATGATGATCCACTCCCACTTAAGGAATAGTAAACATATTTTCTCTTCCTTATGGTTTTTCTTAATAACATTTTCTTTTCTCTAGCTTACTTTATTGTAATGGTACAGTATACAATACATATAACATAAAAATATGTGTTAATCAACGTAAGACTTCTGGATAAGAGTAAGAACAGTAGTTAACTTTTTGAGAAGTTGAAAGTTACACATGGATTTTCAACTACACAGGGGTCGGCGCCCCAACCCCTGCATTGTTAAAGGGTCAGTTGTTCTATGAAGAGGCCTTCTAGAAGGAGGATATCTTTTTTAGCCTATTTTTGATTTTAGGTTAAAAATCTCTCATTTTAGGGTTTCCCTGTCTCCGTGTTAACTTCTTCAACTGCAGCCATGGTGACCATTCTGCCATGGCTCACAGGCAACAGGACTCCAGTGCTCTGTGGTGTGGGGCAGGATGGGACAGCCCCCAGCCTCCCAGTTCTCCGTTTAGGGGACACTTTCCAAGGAGGTTGGAGCCAGAGGGGTGGATGAGTCAGTGGCCCAGGAGCTTTGTTCTTCTTCCTCCCTCAGAGCTGTTTCCTGGGGTCTCAGCCCTTCTTGTTAAAGGACTCTCAGGGAAAGGAAAAAGAGAGACGCCCCTGCCAAGGCCCGGTCAGTCTTTCTTTCCTTCTGGAATTGTGTTTTCCCCTGTTGGGGGCCTGTGCATTTGGTTCATCCCCCGTCTGTTAATAGAAAATCTCTGTCAACCCATGTCCACAAGGTCTCTTGACCCAAAGACAGGACCCACCACCCACACCTGTCCTTCATTTGCTCTTGCAAAAACAGGAGACCCATGCTAAGATCCCCTCTCCACAGCCCTGTGGCCAATGAATTTCTCCCGTCTTGTTGATTCTGCCTCAGAAACAGGTTTTTCATCAACCTGCTCTATTGATCTCTTGCTCAAGCTGCTTCAAAACAACCTTAACTAATCTTCCTCCTCAAAGAAAAATACAGGCCCAGCCACCCCCTGTTGACCTGCCCCTTTTAGCCAGTTCCTGTTGCTCTTAGGACAAACTCCAACCTCCTCACTATGGCCTGTGAGCCACGGTGACCTGAGATTTTCTCTTTAGAGAAATTTGTAGGTGCCAGCTATGCTGGAAGAAAGCTCTGGAATTTTCCTTGAAGCAGAGTCCACAAGAGTTTCTGAACCATTCGGTTTTACACCTAGGGTGGGCAAACTTTTTCTGTAAAGAGCCACATAGTGAGTATCTTTATGGGCTACGCAATCTCTGACTTAACTACCCAATTCTGCCATGGGAGCATGAAGGCAGCCACCTGCAATATACAATGAACAGCAGGGCTGTGTTCCAACATCACCTTATATGTGGGCATCTCCCTCACTTTTTCTGATTGCCCCGTCTCATCCACGTTTCCATCATCTCTCTCCTGTCTTCTCTATCCACCATCCCTAGTCTTGCATAGATTTTTCTCACAGGAGTCCAGGTAGATTTATCAAAGGAAAATATGGCTGTGTCCCACCGTGGCTTAGACCACCTCAGTGGATTCCCATTGGCCTTTGGATGTACCCATTCTTTAGGAGGCTCTACACACAGGTGGGACTCCAGAATTCCCACATGGAAGGGGCTTGGGAGGGACAATCTGGGCCGAGGTTGGGAAGCTGTGGGACTCGCCTTGCAGCTGTGTTTGTGTTAGCATAACGATGTTCACTGTTGACACAAGGTAGCTGTTGGAAAAAGCATGTAGCTCCTCTGAATGCATGCATTTAGAGACTGTATAAAGTTGGGTATAGAGAAATAAGAGTGAAAATGTATGCACTGTTTGAGTTATTATTTCAATGTTTATGCAGTGTAGCTCAATAAACACATCTGCAAGGAGGCTGCCGTTTTGTGCCAACATTTAAAACCTTCCTACATAAAGAAAACCGGGCCATGAAGGGCATTTGAAACAAGCACTCAACTCATTTCAAAATGAGGACACAAGATTTTTCCCCCCAGAACATCAGAAAAACCCAGTTATGAACATTACCCAGGGGTATAATCTATAAACAGATAGCTAGTATGAAATATTTTTATGGTTTGGAAATGAACATCTCCAGAATACTGGTCACGTTGTACTGTTTCTGGGAAGACTGTTCTCTTCCTGAGTTGGATGTCAACATATACAGAGCTTGGACTGATGCCGGGCATTCATAGGTCATTAATCAGGGGAAATTCCATGTGGGTAATTGCCTGGGGGGTTTATTTGGCAACTGGACCAAGCTGACATGCTAACAGCTATTTTTCAGAGATCATTTGCTTTTTCTCAGAAATAATCATCTCCAGTGGAACCCTCTTTTATGTTTGGTTTTGGTGCAGATCTTGTTTTTAGCCATTGACACTGGTTGCTGAAGGACAGAGAGTGCATGTCTGAGCCGAGGAATGAAGCACATGTTCAGAGCACGTGGACAACTCCTTTGCTCACTTTGCCATAAGACAACATAGGTGAGTATTTCTATCATCATGGGTGGCGAATGTTCCATTAGACTTAAGAAAGAGGCCAATGAATAGAAAAGAAAATATTAATATCTGTCTCCATAAACACTAAACAATTATACATGGGAAACTATCACAATTAAGACTTAATGGATATCTGAATAAAAATATCACAATACATGTGTATTCAAAGAAGTCAGGCGCTAGACCTGAAGAGTTCAAACAGGGGAAAGAAAAGAACCTTAAAATAGAAATGCAGGCAAAGGACATGCACACACACACATGCACACACACATGCACACAAACATGCACACACACACATGCACACACATACGGGCACACACACACACACATGCACAGACGCCTGAAAACAAAGAAAAGAAAATTCAAATGTTGAAAAAAATGCACCACCTCACTTGGGACCCAAAATCTGGACATCAAAACCAAAATGACATGTAATCCACTCCCGTCAGACTCAGGAAGATGAAAAAAGGCAACAAGCTCCAGGGTGGTTGACGATGTGAAGAAAGGGACACTTCGTAGGCTAACAGTGGGCATGTGGCTCACACAGCCTTTCTGGAGAACATAAGACAGAGCAATGGGCATCCAAGCCGAAGACACAACAGGATCAAAGACACACACTTAGGGTCTACATGAATGTTTACAAAATCTCTTATGTCTGTAGAGCACCACTGCAACATGTGGTCAAGAAAATTGGAAAGAAAAGTACATACAATGGAAACACAAGAACGTTAACTGCAAAGATGAGGTAGCATTTTACTGTCAGAAAAAGTAAGTGCCTTCTTTTTAAAAATAAATTTTGTTTCTAAAGAGCATTTAATATCATGATATATTTAATGCAAGAAAAATCAGAATATAAATCTTCACAGACCAGAGTTTCTCAACCTCAGCACTACTGACATTGAGGACCAGGTAATTCTTGTTGTGGGGCTGTCCTGTGCACTGTGGAACGTTTTGCAGCACCCTGGCCTCTACTCACTGCATGCTATTAATAGTAGCACCCCTCTCCCCAGTCATGACAGTCATAAATTTCTCTCGATGTGGCCAAAAGTCCTCTTTGGGTGGGGGGACAAAATTTCCCCTGGTTGAGAACCACAAAATACAGACAGGTGCTAATACCAATTTTGAGTCACAATAATACAGTTGTCCATTCATTTATTCATTTATACATACTTCAGAGCTGTCCAACAGAAATATCATGCAAGCCATGTATTTAATTTAAAACTTTCTAATAGTCACAACTGGACATGGTGGCTCACACCTATAATCCTACCGCTTCAGGAGGCTGAGGCAGGAGGATCACCTGAGCCTAGGAGTTTGAGGTTACAGTGAGCTATGATCATACCACTGCACTCCAGCTTGGATGACAGAATGGGACCCTATCTCTAAATAAATAAATAAAAATTTCCAGTAGTCACATTTAAAAATGTAAAAAGAAAATGGAAAATACTTTTAATGATATAGTTCATGTAATCCAACATATGAAAAATATTATTTCAACAAGTGGCATTGGCCACATTGCAAGAGTTCAAGAGCCGTGCATGGCAAGTGGCTACCATATTGGACGGTGCAGAATTAGAAACACTGCTTAGCAACTCTATGCACAAAGAACTCTGTGAGAGGTAGAAATATAGTAGGGGTGGGAAAGGACACATTTTCTGATTCTGGAAATTTTTATTTTAATGGGAGAAACAGGCATAAACAAAGAAACTTCCACTTGAGAGTGTAATTTGACAACACCTGGAAAGGATGAGGAGCCCATCCTCAAGCCCTCAGCCATTCCATGCTGAGAGACGTTCCGTGGAGAAATTCCCCTCATCTGGGCAGAGAGACACGGAGTAGGATGTTCATTGCAATGTTCACGTCTTTCGAAAATCTTATATGAGTGCCAATCATGTGCCAGGGACTGTGCTAGACTCTGGGGTATGTGGCTTCATTTGCAAAAGTGAAACCTAGACCCAACCTAAATGTCCTCATGAGGAAACTGAACCCCAGGCTCTGCTGCACAGCCAGGAGGCAGGAGGAAGGCCTCGGGAAGGCCTGCCCACCTGGGGAAGGGTGGGGACAGGAGGGCAGCCTTATTTCCACAAGTCTCCCCTTTTCTCCCTGCTTTGCCTCCTCCGAGACTCTGGCCCTCCTAGAAGGGGGGAACCCAATGGGGAGGGGAGCCAGCCCCCCACTCCAGCAGCTCCACCCCTGCAGGGTCACTCTGCCTCAGCACTGCTCACCTGGCCTCCTCGACAGCCCCTCTCCTGGTTCACAGCCTCGACTATCACCCTGAAGGTGATAGCAGCCCTGAGACACCCTCGGGCCCACTCCCCGCCCTGGAGGCTGCAGGAGCTTCAGAAGGGAAACTGCATGCTTGTGTTGACTCTGGCAAAAAAATAAAAATTTAAAATAAAGAAATTAAATAAATAAAGGGAAACTGGACCAGGAGTCCCCATTGCTTTAGGTTCAAGAACATTCTCTTTCCCAAGGCTTACAAGGTCCTACATTATGCCCTGTGAATGGGTTCCTTCAGCATGCAGACGCAGACACACGACAACACTCACGGATGTGCAGTCACACGTGTGCATGCACGCACATATATGCTCACACATTGGACACACGCAAATACAGCCTCAGACGCATACACACAAATACTCAGACATCCCTGTCTCCAAGCACAACACAGACACAAGCAGGCTCCGGCAGCTACAGTTCTAGCAGCTTCTTGCACAGCTCACCCACCTGAGGATCAACTCCACCGCCTACGGGAAGCACGTCAAACGACTACAGAATTTAACAAACGTAAGAAATCATCTGCAGGCAAGATGGCTGTGGAACTGGTGTACTCATACTCTGTGGCTGGTGTTAGAAAGCAGCAACCTATTCTTCTAGAAAGTAGGGTGGCAACATATCGCGATTCTATAGCAACATCCCCACAATTTGGCACAGCAACACCTATCCAGGGTGTTTATTTGGAGAAGAAAAATGCAACAAAAGCAAAATCCCAGAGCAGTGCTGTGTAAAGGAAATACAATGTGAACCACGTATCTAATTTTAAGTTTCCTAGTAGCTATTTTTTAAGTCCAAATTAACAGGTTAAATTAGTTTTGATAATGCATTATACTTAAGCCAGTGTCTCCAAAGTAGTATCATTTCAATATGTCACCAATATAAAAGATATTACTGATCTGTTTGACATTATTTTGTCATCACCAGTCTTTGGAATCCAGCGTGCACTTTACAGTTACAACTGAGCCCATTTCAGTGCAGACCAGACACATCGCAAGTGCTCCCTGGACACGTGGCCCGTGGCTGCCGTACCGGATGGTTCAGGTTAAGAGCATTTTCCCTGATATCAATACACTGAAAATATCCTAAGAGTCCAAAACTGGGGCACCTGTACACTACAGCCCAGCAGCCATTGCATTGATTAGATCACACGCCTAGCACATGGCAGTCTTTTAATAAATACCTCTTAAATTAAGAAATTAAAAAGTGGAAACCTGCTTATGATGTATCATTAAGCAAAATGAAAATCAAAATAAACTGAAACAGACAAAACACTCCTGCGTTTTGTGTCTATAACGGAAACCAGAGTTTGAATCCCAGCTCTACCGTGTCATAGCTGTGTGACTAGGGACGTCATTTTACGCCTTAGAACTTCGCCTTCCTCGTCTATGAAAGGAGGTTGTGAAATCTACGCCTGGAGTTTCCTTGGGAGGAATAAATGAAAGAATGCATGTTACCAGCACAGCGCCTGTCTCATAACCGGCATTCAGAAGATGTGAGCAGTTGCTGCAGCTATGTAAAGATGCAAGTTAAAAACTGGTAGGAAACACTTAAAAAGGAAAACTTTTATGCTGGGCTGACAGTGATTATTTACCGAAAAAAAATCCCACTATTTTTCATGGGTACGAAATTAGGTATAAGTGATGACAGCAAAGAAGCAGAAAAAATCAGAAAATGAGGCTGTAGTGGAGTCCCCCAGACAGCGGAAGGGAGAGCCAGGCATTTTCCTTCAGGGTGGCCTGGAGGCGGTAGGAACACATTGTGTTCTTTAAAGACCTCTAGCTGGTTGTCCTATTAAAACAAACACACATTTGCCCTGAATTTTAAAAAAATACAAAAAATTTAGAATGAAAATATTATTTATATGTAAAGCCAACTGGCTTTGAATAGGAAAGACTGAGGCAGTTTTTTTTCTGGGATCTCCCCTTCGTTTTATTTGGAATTTGTTAGTACAAATCACAGGGGTGCCCATAGCACAAACTTGGAGAACCTCATAAGTTCTTCCTGTTTTTCGAATACCCATGTCCCAAAATATTTGAATTTCATGATAAGCTAAAAGGGAAAGGGAATATGTACTGAGATAAATAAATACACAGTGAGAGAACATCCTCAAATAGGAATTTTTCTCAAATAAGGAGGTAGAGAGGTTCTAAACAGGGAAACACAACAGGAGTCATCAGACGGTGATAGTTATCAGAGGTTAAGAATAAATAATCAAATTTTCTTAACCTTTTGTGGCTGAAATCAGAAGAATCAAAAGGTGATGCTTTTTCTTTTATGGAACAAACATAGGTGCATAAATTAACCTGAGAGTCATCGAAGGTAGCCGAGGAGTAAGTAAAAACAAACACAGATTTCTGTTTTTTAAAAAGAAAGTAGAAGGTTGTCAGAATACAAAAATTACAGAAAAAAAATATTCCATGCAAACAGTTGATGTATTTAAGTCTGTACTGCGGGCAGCAGAGGAACCTGACCCCAAGCGCGCCGGGCTATGCATGCACTAAAGAGCGGCATTCACGGCCTAACTGCACTGCAGTGTATGTCAGTATATGTATTATTGGAGTCAAGGCTTGCTTTTAGCCCAGGGCAAAATTCCACGGCAGAGTGATATGCTGAGACAACATCTGGCAGCTGGACCGTTTTTTTTTTTTTTTAAATTCAACTACAGTGTTTCAACATCCATCAGCCTCTTTCCAAACAACTTGAATTCAAATTCCATCTCTGTTCTTTATAAGCCATTGAAATATCTTTATCTTACTGTGAAATATATCACACATAAGGAAGATTTTGTATAAAAAGATACATCTGAACACTTCAAAGATAATTATAAAACAAACACCCAAACATGTAAATTTTAGACATTACATCCATGCTAAGTAAATTCACTGAAAATCAGTTCTCCAAGTGATCGTTTTTGCTGACAGTTAATTCCTTAAATGGTCAAATTTGCCAGATTCACTGGATTCATCTAGTTAACCATAAAAAATCGTGTTTTTATAAAATACTCTTTCTAACAGTTACAGCAATGCCATTTGTAAGGGAGTCTCTGGAAACTTCTGTGGCGTTTGAATGATTTGGCTTGAAGTTTTAATTTTGTTTTCATTTCATTTTATTGTAATTTACGTTTTGGTTCAGATTTATGATGGCTGTAGCTGCTTCATTGTGGCCAAACTTAAGTTTAGTGTGTTCTGAGGATTTTTATATCTTAAAATGAGAATTTCTGGATGTTTCAACCAAGCATGTCCTGCAGGTCTTGAATGTCAGGATGTTATAAACAATGGAAGAGTTTTCTGTCATCCGACCCATTTTCACTCATCTTTTGCCTTTTGAAATTCTCTAAACGTAACAGATGTAACATTGCGCGATTACACAAATGTTTCCAACATGTTTTAAACACGTGAGAAACTCTCAGTGCCTACAATAAAAATTACAAGAAAATCTGATGTGTCACTGAGCTGGATTTTCAAGTGGGCTACAAAGCTGAGATAAACCTGCCAAAGTGAAACAAAAATCAGAGTGAAGCCAAAATTAACTTCAACTAAAATGAAACCGAAACATCAAAGAAAAAAAAATCACCCGAGAAGTCCTTTAATACCATCCCAAGTAGCACGTTTTGGTGTGATGTTCATAAACATTGCATGGAAATCAGTTCACGGTGAATCTGTAATTGGGCCAGCTGTCCATGTGGCAAATCCACCTCCCAAGTCCTGCCCCAAGGGGCATGTCCCATCACGAGTTGGTTTGTCATCTTCTCTCGTATGTACCAACCAATCCATGTCCTCCTCTGTGCTAGGCCATCCCATCAGCACTCAGACACACTGTGATGTCTTCCCATCTGAAAGCACGCTTTTGAGATCCTAGGCCCCTCTGCAGCGTATGCTCGGTCTCTCTGCCCCTTTACGGGCAAAACACATCTGGAGTCTCTCTGCCCTGCCGCTGACTTCCTCCGTCCACTCTCTGCTGAGCCCGCTGGCATTGGGCTTCTGTCCTCAGCTCACACCGATCTGCTCCGGCCACTTCACCGAGACCCTGCGTTTGCCAAAACCAACGGCAGCTCTCAGTCTTTATCTGCCCCATCTCTTAACTACACGTGAGGGCTCAGGACTGTCCTCCTGCCTCAGCAAGCACCTCTGTCTGCTTGGGCTTCTCTGCCGTTTCCTCCTTGTTTGCACCACGTTAGCCAGCTGGGGGCCCCGGGGACCCTCCTCAGCCCTCGACTCTTTCCTCTTCTCTTGCGACACTCACACCATTCAGCCCACCATACTTAATGCCACGCCTGTGCCAGTTTACTCACTGTGCTGCTCTGAACAGTGTCTCCAAAGTATGTGTCCTCAGGGAACTTCAGTATGTGGCCTTATTTGGAAATAAGGTCTTTGTAGGTGTAATCAGTTAAGCTGAGGTCATAATGGGTCAGGGTGGGTCCTAAATCCAGTAGCTGCTGTACTTATAAGAGGAGGAGAGGTCACCGGAGACACAGAGAGGAGTGTGCCTTGTGACAATGGAGGCAGAGACTGCAGTGACATAGCCACAAGCCAAGGACCACGGGGGACTGCTGGTGACCACTATGAGCCAGGAGAGAGACATAGATTCTTCCTCAGAGCCGCCAAAGGAACCAGCCCCTGCTCACACCCCGACTTTGTGTTTCTGGCCTCCAGAACTGTGAGACAATATATTTCTGTTGTTAAAGCCACCAAGTGTGTCGTACTTTGTTATGGCAGCCCTAGGAAATGAATATAGGGTACTCACAAACCTACATCTTCATCCCAGCCCTTTCCTAAGTTCCAGATTCTTACAACCAACTGCATGCCTATAATCTCCACTAGGACACCCCACAGACATCCCAAAACCGACATCACCAGAACAGGACTCTTGGCTTCCTCCTAGCCCTGTATTATCAACAGAATGTTTGTATTCCCCAAAATTTGTATGTGGAAGGTTTAATCCCCAACATGATTATTTAGAGGTATTTAGAGGTAGGGCCTTTGGGAGATAACCAGGTTTAGAGGTCATGAGGGTGGGGCTGCCACAATGGGATTTTTCCGTGAGAAGAGGAAGAGAGCCCCGAGGGCATGGTGGGGCCTCTTCCTGGCATCCTGATGTTGGACTAACGGCCTCTAAAACCGTGAGAAATAGAAGTCTGCTGTTTAAGGCACCTGGCCTGTGGCATTTGCTACAGCGGCCGGAGCTGACTGAGATACCTGCTCTTCCCCCATCTTCCCCACTACAGTGAACAACAACTCCACCCCTCTGGTTGTTGGGTCACCAGCCCAGAAGTCATCGCTGGCGTCTCTTTCTCTGCCGTAGACAGTCAACGCCCACAGGCAACCAGTGCTCACGTCTGCGGACAGTGCCCCCCAGACCGAGATGTCACCATCTCCCGCCTGGGCCACCACAGCAGCCTCACCACTGCTGTCCCAACTTCATTCTCCATACAGTGGCCAGAGCCACCTTGTTAAATCACAAATGAGATGTCACAGTGTTGACTAAAACCCTCCAAGGCGTCTTGTCATGCTCAGAACAAGATCCAGGCTCCTTGCCGGCGCCCATGACGTCCTCTTCAATCTGCCCTTAACCCCTTGCTCAGTCCACTCCTGCCATGCCAAACCTCCCTCCAAAAAAAACCTGGGATAAATCAGTAAATTGAAAAGTTTTAAAAGTCGATTATTTGGAGAACTGGCTTTTGGCAAACAGGCATGTTCAGGAAGTTAATTTGGGGTGGCACTGGTTTCCTCAAAAGAAAGTTTCGGTTGGGCACCGGGTTATAACAGCTGTCAGCTGCTGGTGTGGGTTGCAATCCAACCCAATCCGTAGAAATTTCCAGGCAGGTGATTGTGAGCAGAACTGATTTGGCAGGACAGACTGACACCCAGGAGATCATAATCCCCAGGAACTTTAAGAAACCCTGGGCTTGACCACAGCAGGCAGGTAATAAAAAGCGATCAGCAGCGTAATGAAGGAGGTGATGGAAAGCTGTTTGTGGTACCCTATGAAAAGACGTGTGCCCTGAGGGCGACAGGGTAAAATGCACCAGCCTGGGGGGCAGGGCTCAGCAGGGTGTGCAGATTAAACTTAGATTAGTCAAGCAGAAGATATTAGAAGCATTTTAAAGTAAATAATTAAAAAAACCACATCAGATCACAAGGCAACTCTAGAAGCAGAAAGGAGGCAGAAAGAACCCAGCAAGTCTTTCAACATTGGTTTGGGATGTTAAAGGGAAGTTAATTTTCTTTATACAAAAATACCCCCTATACATGTATAATTAAAAATAAAATAAATGAGAAATATTTTTCAAATTAACTTTTCAAGTTTTATAAAGCAGCTTTGAATGCTACCCCAAGACTGAGCTAGTTTATCCCATCCTCATCTGGCGTTTGTGAGCACACACCCGAGAGCTCTCAGGAAGAACGAGAGGCTTCCAAGGTCTCCCTCTTTTCTGATATTTCTGCCCTAAATTGTCAAATGGTGGTGATAAGCTACAAACTCTGGGAGCAAGTAATAAATGACCCTCCCATAAGAATTTGTCCACAGGAATTTGCTGATGTCCTAACTGAGAAACATCATTGGAATTATCCAAAGTTAACAGAGATTGAAGAGTATATTGTCACAGTTTCCCCATCTTCTGAATATTAATTTTCTATTCTATGCCTATTTATCAAAAAAGAAAAAGAGAAACAAAACCAAAAACAAATGGTGACTTCCTACCAGTCAAATGATAAAATCAAATACTATTTTAAAAGTTTTTTTTTTGTGCCTGATAACAAAATAACAGAAAAAAGGTGTTTTTTTTTTTTACTTTTATGGAACAAATGAAGGTATATAAATTAGCTTAAAATAATCAAGTCTACCGCATGAAAAAATAAAAGCACATACTGGTTTATGTCATTTTTTCAAAAGTAAAGAAAAAGAAAAGAAGGTTGTCAGAACCTGAAAACTGGAGAAACTGACTAAAAGCAGGTCCTGAGAAATAACTGTGAAACAGATGGTGTATTTAAATCTGTTCACCCTCAGGAAGTGGCTGTCTCCCAAATACTGACCACATGGCCCAGTGGCTCCAAGAGCTCTGCTCCCTTGCCTAATCACACCGCGATGTATGTATTTCTTGGAGTCGAACCTGGCTTTTCAGCCTGGGGGAACATCTCATGGTAGGTGGATGAGCTGGATTTGCCTTTGGAAACTGGGCCGTGTGTTAAAAATCAAACCGCTCTGTCTTGATTGGCACCAACTTTCTAATTTGCCCGCCCTCGGCTCAAATCCGTTTCCTTCTGTTCAGGAGTCCAGTGATAGGGGGTCTCGGCATTGATGGGGTGGAGGGAAGGTCCGTGCAAAGGCAGAGATAAATGAGATGTTTAGTATAAACCGCCTCGTTCTTCATGCCTGGCGGTGTGTTCCCAATACCACACGCCGTGCTGGGGAATCAGGACAACTGGGTCTGGTTCCCAGCCATTAGCCAGTGTGGGGACTGTGCACTCTACCCTCCACCCTAGGCCAGCACTGCTCCAGATGCCAAGGTGCCACAGGGAGCAGAACCAGTGTGGTTCCTGTCCTCCCAGGTTCAAGTTCAAACGGCGGAAGGCACGGGAACAGTCAGTCGAGCAGATTTAAAGCCCAACTGTTCACAAACACAGCTGTCCTCATATGTATGAAAAGATGGTCAGCCTCGGCCATTGTCACAGAAACAAAAATAAAACTTCAACACACCCTTTCCCATTAGGGGTTGGGCAGAGATGAAACTCAGTCATGTACAGTGTTGGGGAAGGTGTGGATACCTGGCCTCCCTCACGCCTCATGGGGTAGAGGCCGAGGGAGCAGGGCAGACTCTGGAGAGCGACTTGCACCCTGGCGACATCTATGAGAGTTACAGATTTGCACACACTTTGGTGTAGTGGGTGCTCCTCAGGTTGTTCATTCTGCAGACACGCTCTTGCAGAGGGACTTGCGTACAAGGTTTTATTTGTTTATTTATTTAATGTAATTTCTGTTTTTTTTTCTCAAAAAATTTAGGGGGCACCTATAGCCAGGACTCAAGCATTACAAAAATTATCCATGTAACCTAAAACTTCTGTACCCCGTCAATATTTTCAAATTAAAAAAAGGAAAAAATGTTAGGGTGTAGGAGTGTTTTTTTGTTACACGGATGCATTGTACCATGCTGAAGTCATGGCTTAAGCGCACCTGTCACCAGAATAGTGCACACTGCACCTGACAAACAGATTTTTATCCCTTACCCCCTTCGCCCCTTCCCCCTCTTGGTTTTCAGTGTCCCTTATACCACCTTATGACCATGTGTACCCCTCGTTTAGCTCCTACTTATAAGTGAGAACATGAGGTGTTCAGTTTTCCATTCCTGAGATACTTCGCTTAGGATAATGGTCTCCAGTTCCATCCAAGTTGCTGCAAAAGACATTACTTCATTCCTTTTTGTAGCTGAGTAGTGCTCCGTGGTGGACAAGGATTTACGCTATAGTATTGTTTGTAATAGCAAGAGACTGGAAACTCCTGGATGACCACACAGTGGGCCTGGTTATACAAACTTTGATACAACCAGTCAATGGAATATTTTCTAGGCATTAAAAAGAATGAGGCAGCATTAGATGCAGCAACAGAGGAGATGATGAGTGTGAGCACGTGCTTCTCAGGTCTCCTGCTACAGAGAGAGGAGCTGTCCCCAGTCGCTGCACTCGGAGATCCATCATCACAATGGCACCCAGGCCACACTCCCCATGGGATGCTCCCACCACTGAGCACAGAAGGGAACCTGATGCAAACCCCTCCTGGGAGACAGCAGGCTGCCCTGGCAGGTGGCTTCAGCTAGAGGACTCCCCGCCAACACGCTGGGCCTTCTTAGACAGGCACTGCAGGCCGAGACTTCTCTACCCAACCTTCTTTCCTCCCTTCCGTCCCTCAGGGTCAGACCCGCATCAGCATTCTACGGCTTCCCAGACCCCCAGCTCATTCTTCACTCTCCCTCACGAGTCTTTCCCCTGATAAATCTCTTGCACATCTAGCACTGTGTTGGTGTCTACTTCTTGGAGGACCCAAACTAACACAGATAACAATCACCAAGGTACATGGTTAGATTAAGAAATCAACAGGCAGATGGGACGCGTAAGTTCTAGTGTTCTATACTACTGTAGGACAACTATAGTTAACAATAACGTATAGCTTCAAAGAGCTAAAAGGAGAATACTGAATGTTCCCGACACAAAGAAATGGTAGATGTTTGAGATGATGGATGTGCTAATTATCCCGATCTGATCGCTATATATGTATTGAAATATCATTATGTACCCCATGCAAATGTACAATTATTATTTGTCAATTAAAAAAATCAACATGCAGAATAGTGTTGACAGTGTGCACACACTTATGTGGAGAGGAAAAAGGAATAAATATGTAGACAGAGACAGGTGAGCTGGTGCTGGCCGGGCATGTCTCTGGTGGAGGGACGAACACATACGGTGGATTTCAGTTATTCAAGGCAGTTATGTTCTATAAAGCCCCTGTGAACACTGAAGTAGCAAACACTGAACCTTTGCTTCTAGGGGACACACAGAGTGGGTGTGTTGAAATGTACCTGGGATTTGGTTTAATCAGGTATGGTATGACAGCAGACACAGAAATGATCGTTGTGTGGGAGAACCTCAGAGTCACAGATCCCTAGAAACAGGAGGCATGGTGCCCCTGTCCCCCAAACAGAGCCACGGTTGGTCAGGAGACAGGGGTGAGGAGAAGGGAGCAGCAGAAGCCTTTATTATGGTTTATCGGGAAGGAACCGTGAGTTGGGCAGGTAGACTTCAGACCGACTAATCTGAATGATTTCAGCAGGCTCTGGGGGTGAGGCTGCCCCTGGCTGCTGGTCCCTGGACTCGAGGTGCTGGTTGCTCGCTCGTGAGAGCCTGCAGCGCAGGCAGCTGAGGGATGGGCTCTGGACTGGCCGGCTTGCATGCCAGAGACGTGCTCCCAGGGAAGTTGCTCCCGATCTCTAGGAATTAGCTAGCTCTAGGAGGTTCAGTCTCTCTGGGATAGGCAAGTTCCCAAATGTCAAAGCATCATAAAATTCAGACAATTAAAAACATGAATAACATACTTAGGTTCCTGCGAGCCCCTGGTCACATTTTTGTCAACCCATCAACACATAGCCTTGTTTTGCGTGTGTTTCTGTCTAATGACACCTTATTTAATATAGATTGTTGATTCTTTAACATTGAACTCAGGGCCAATGGTGCTGTCACTCACGTCTGAACAAAGCTTCTCTAAAACACGATTTTGTCCATAAGACACTTCACAGCCTTCCTGCACTTGGGAACTGCAGCATCTTCAGCACTACGCTTTGGGGCCATTTTCAGTAGCCAAATCACGAAGAAAATGTGAAAAATGTAGAACTAAATCGATTCCAGAAAGGACACTTGTTTACAATGTGGGAGTGAAGATGAGGAGGCAGCTGGGGCCTTGCACAGTAAGGGACTCAGAACTTTCGTGGCTCTAAGCTGAGCCACAAATAACCATGAAACACTGCGAGCACTGATTCGGGGATTGCAAATACAGTTTTTTTTGTGTGTTTTTTTTTTGGTTTTTTGCAAATACAGTTTTGTGAGCCATCAGATTTGCAAATGTGGAATCCGCAAATAATGAAGATCAACTGTAATTGTTAGCAGCGGAAAACTGGAACACAGAGATGGGAAGGAACATTCACTATTTAATATATATTCTTTTGCGCTTTAAAAAAAATCTTTGTAGCAAGCATGTTGACTACTCATTCAAATAAATAAATATATCAAGAATTTGCAACAATGACAAGAGTCATTAGCTTCTGTGAGACTTCGTTCTACCATCTGTGAAAAGAAAACTAAAACGTCTCCATCCAGGGCGGTGGTGAGAGGCTGAGAACGCCAGTCACGTGCTGGGCGTGGCACGGTCTGGGCTCACAGTGGGCACTTGGGCGTATGTTGATTCCCTTCCCCACCGTCCTCCAGACCTGGCCTCCTAAAGCGGAAAAGCCTTCAGCTCTCCTTCTAGAGACCCCTCTGGCTTCTATGACCCTGTTTATACCACGCTATTTTCAAAGTTTTCGCTCCGTTTTGTTGCTGACAGTGCCATACACTCTGCTTGCCTACCCAGTATCCTTTCTACTCTTTTTGTTTTTTAACAACCTCTGATTCTGTTCGGAGCAGCCATGTGCTACTCTGAAAACACCCACCTTCCCAGAATCCCTTGAAGCTGCATAAATGGGGCAAGTGAGCCAGTTCTGGCCCAGGAGACATGGGAAAAACCCTTCCGGCATATATTCTTCAGTAAAAAGCAAAGCTTTCCCCCTTCTTTCCCCCTTCTTTCTGCCTGGAACATGGATATGATGCCTGAAAGTGCAGCAGTAACTTTGTGACCACAAGGAAAAAAGCCTCACCCTGTGAAAGGTGAAGAAGGTGAGAGAAAAGGAGCCTGGGACCTTGATGAAGTCACTGAGCCATGACAGCCCACCCTCAGCTACAAAAGAAAATTAAAGCCTTCCTTATTTAAGCCATTGTGGTAGGTTTTTCTTGTGTACTCAGTCAAGATCAATCTGAGCAGATGCAGATACCACCAGAACTCAGGGCAGGGAGGGTCCTGATCCCCTTTCCCACTAACTTTTCTTCTGAGATAACTCAGCCATGATCACAGCCCAGCCACCATCAGAGTGTGCCAATGTTAGCCCAGATCCTTCTCCCCAAGCCCAGACCCCAAATGTCGTGACCCATAGCCACAGGACGATGTTTTTATGTTCAGTCCACTGCCTCCATCTCTCCACCCCCAAATGGGCTTCTCTTCTTGATTCCTAATCTGGGTCCTGGTTATCATCCAACCCACAGAATAATGCCAACCTCATGTCCAACCTTGATCTGTCCTTAACCGCTCTGTGCCTCAAATCCCTGATCTGTACTCTGAAATGGTTAGAGGATTTGTCTCACATGGGGTGTGGTGGGGATTGCGTAACATCATTGGGCCTGTAGCCTGTTTGCTGGAAAGAGAATGTGCTGACCAAGGAATGCATAGATCCAGGGGGGCTTAGCAGTTAATCATGTCCTTGGATGCAGCTGCCTGGACACACATGCATGCACATGATCTTGGCAGACTTCAGGAGTTCTTAGTTTAAAACTGCCAGTGGGAGCTGTGAACTTCGGTGTAGCAAAAGGAAGTTGGGGTTTAGATTTATTCAAAATACTATTTGAGTGTCTACGATGTTCCAGGCATTGATCTAAATACTGGGGATAAAACAGTGAACAAGTATTCAAAATCCCTGACCTCCTGCCGCTGACGTTGTGCTGGGGGGGGGGGAATAGAAGATGAGCAAACAAGGTACACCAGGTACCAAGTCATGAGACACACGGAGAAGCAGATGCAGCTGGAGGCAGTGATGGAGAGCGACGCGAGGCGGGGTGGGGATGGAGGCAGCAAAGAACTCTCTGGGGAGACGACATTTGAGTAGAGGCCTCGAAGAAGCGAGAGAGGGACAGAATTGCCAGATTCAGCAAATAAACATGCAGGACACCCAGCTGAATGTGGATTTCAGATAAGCCGCAAAATGCATGTGCTGTTTGAGACATACACTGAAAGAGTGTTCGGTACACTGCCACCCAAACCAAATCGGTGTCCCATGACCCACGAAGGAGGACACAAACATACGTGTACCATACCAACATATGATCCATCCACTCCACTCCCAGGCACTTACCCAAGAGAAAAGGAAAAAACTTGTGTCTGTACAAAGACTCACACACGAATATTCATAACAGCAAAAACTGGCCACAACCCAAATGCCCCTCAATAGACAAATGGATGCATAAATTGTGGTGCATCCGTGAAATACTATCCAGTAATGAAAGGAGTGAACTAGCGATACTTGCAACAATATAGACTTATCTAAAAATAATTAAACAGAATGACAGAATCCAGACTAAAAAGAAAGAAAACAGGCCGTGCGCTTCCATGTGTATAAAAACTCTGGAACGGCAAATTATCATAAGCATAGGGGCACGAAGCAGATCTGTGGTCGTCTGGAGAGGAACAAGGGGGGAGATTACAAAGGCACAAAAAGAAATTTTTGAGAGTGATTGATGTGTTCACTATCTTGATTGTGGTGGGTTCCATGGGTGTACACGTAGGTCAAAATTCAGCAAGTGTACACTTTATGCACAGTCTACTGTGTGCTATTTTACCTCAATAAAACTGTTTTTAAAAG
Organism: Lepilemur ruficaudatus; assembly: GCA_963574885.1. Lineage (NCBI taxonomy): Eukaryota > Metazoa > Chordata > Mammalia > Primates > Lepilemuridae > Lepilemur > Lepilemur ruficaudatus. The sequence goes on from CAUYRT010073298.1 coordinate 36,102, forward strand.
GAAGGAGGAGGAGGGATGGCCACATCTTGGATGGTCCGTCTGGTGGAAATCTGTACACATCACTTCTCCGACCCTTGGGCTCCTGGGGTCAGCTCAGGGACAGTCACTGGCTTTGTCTCCCCTGGAATTTTTAGTCCCTAGATGGAGTATCCTCAACCTTCTTCCTTTTTCGCTCTAACCTGTTTCCCATCAAGGAAGACAGCAAATAACTCCCAACCTCCACTTGTGGCCAGACCTCTGTCCTCAACTCCTTTTTTTTTTTTTTAATTTTCACTGTGGTAAAATACATAAAACACAAAATTTATCACTATAATAATTTTTAAATTTAACAGTTCAGCAGCGTTAATTACATTCACATCATTGCGAAACCACCTCCACCATCCATCCCCAGAACATTTTCCACTTGCAAAACTGAAACTCTGAACCCATTATCAACTCCCCACTCCCCTCCCCAGCCCCTGGCAGCCCCCATTCTGCTTTCTGTCCCTATGAATTTGACTCCTCTAAGTATCCCAGGTAAGTGGAACTGTACAGGGTTTGGCCTGTTGTGTCCTCAGGGTTCATCCGTGTTGTAGCAGGTGTCAGGATCTCCTTCTCTTAAGGCTGAATAATGTTCCGTCGTATGTATAGACCACATCCTGCTTATCCAACCCACTCAACCTGCAGAGAAGTCTTGAGTTGTTTCCACCTTTGACTATTATGAATAATGCCTCTATGAACATGGGTGTACAAATATCTCCTTGAGCTCCTGCTTTCAATTTTCTGGGCTATATACCCAGAAATGGAATTGCTGGATCACATGCAATTCTATGCAATTCCTTGAGGAACCACCACACAGTTTCTCCTCCTCCTCCTTTTTCTCCTCCTTCTTCTTCTTTGTTCAGTGAAAATTATTTTAATGTTTCAGGGTTTTTTTCCAGCATATTACGGGGTTACAAATGTTTAGGTTACATATATTGCCTTTGCTCCACCCAAGTCAGAGCTTCAAGTGTGTCCATCCCCCAGATGGTGCGCACTGCACCCATTAGGTGTGAATATACCCATTCCTTCATCCCCCTCCCACCTGCCAGATACCAATGAATGTTACTACTATATGTACACTTAAGTGTTGATCAGTTGAT